>JAWDGP010003682.1:30000-42500 GCA_033675545.1 Elysia crispata | reverse complement strand
AGTAACAATATGATTTTACAAATATTTTTCAAAGTGAATTTATTTTTTTTTTCTTTTTGAACCGCTATACCAATAATCATTGTATCCTTTTTGTCAGAATTATAAAAGAAATTTTCATTTTCAATGTAATATTCATTTAAACATCGTGAATTTATTATAAGTAAGTACTACCGAGATCAATAGAATGAAAGTACCTTTTTCATATGTATAAATTAAGTTTCACATGCTTGCAGTTATGTAGTGATCGTCATTGGGCTATTATCACCGAATCATTTCATTGTGATACTTTACTACGATTAGGTGACACTGACTTTAGCGTTTGGGGTGGACTGGGTCAGCGAAATGACCCGTTACAGGATGAAGTTGACCCAAGAAGAAATTGAAGTTCATCATCACTCCTGATATTCCGTGTCCCACCCACCCACTCTACTTTCTTCTCATTTTGTCAATGACCGTCGACGCCTCCCCCCTCCCCATGTGTCCCACCCACCCACTCTACTTTCTTCTCATTTTGTCAATGACCGTCGACGCCTCCCCCCTCCCCATGTGTCCCACCCACCCACTCTACTTTCTTCTCATTTTGTCAATGACCGTCGACGCCTCCCCCCTGCCCCTTTGTTCCAGCCACCCACGCTACTTTCTTCTCATTTTGTCAATGACCGTCGACGCCTCCCCCCACCCCCTGTGTCCCACCCACCCACCCTACCTTCTTCTCAATTTTTCCATGACCGTCGACGCCTCCCCCTCCCCATGTGTCCCACCCACCCACTCTACTTTCTTCTCATTTTGTCAATGACCGTCGACGCCTCCCCCCTCCCCATGTGTCCCACCCACCCACTCTACTTTCTTCTCATTTTGTCAATGACCGTCGACGCCTCCCCCCTCCCCATGTGTCCCACCCACCCACTCTACTTTCTTCTCATTTTGTAATTGTCCGTCGACGCCCCCCCCCTCCCCATGTGTCCCACCCACCCACTCTACTTTCTTCTCATTTTGTCAATGACCGTCGACGCCTCCCCCCTCCCCATTTCCCCCCCCCCCCCCTTTCCCAACCTCTAAATCTTTTTTCCCCTCCTCCCATTCACTTGATAATTATGTTTTGCTCTTCAACTCTTCAAATACGGGCACTCAGTCTCAAGGTCACTATCTGATGGAAAAGACTCACAGTTACAACCACAGTCATCGCTGTGAATCATGACCAGGGCAGCACACAGTCACGTGTTAGTATGATTGTAAAAGCCATCATTCATGCTGTAGATTTGACAGTGAGTCATTCTTGTCAGTGAAACCAGGTTGGGAAAGATTGAATAACTGTTGCGGTGTGAGGGGTGCTATTGGTTGAGGAAGGTGAGGGGGTCGGGGGGAAATGTTTAGACAGATAGGTCTAGAACCTGTCCTAATAGACAGATGGTTGGATGAATGAAAATATGTAAAGATGAATACAAAGACAAAACTTTAAATAGATAGATATATATAAAAAGATGCATTGTTTGTGAGACATTGATACTCTTAGATGGACAGATAGTAAGACAGAGGTAGGGACGTCCCCTTACCCTCTCTCGGTTTTATTAAACGGAAAGATAATTTTTTAGCAAAGCTTTTTTTTTAAATCGTCTTAGAGGCACACGGCAGATTGCTCACTGGCAAGAAAAGACATACAGGTGGAACAGCAGTTTGCATTAAAAAAAAACTACCAAGAAAAGGAGTGAACGACTTTCACTGATCTACCGCTTTTAGCTGCATTTACTGTCTACCATATTCTACGCATCTAATTGCTGGGGTATGAGGCAACACGTTACATATAAACTTTCAGCT
Source organism: Elysia crispata (assembly GCA_033675545.1). Taxonomy (NCBI): domain Eukaryota; kingdom Metazoa; phylum Mollusca; class Gastropoda; family Plakobranchidae; genus Elysia; species Elysia crispata. The sequence continues at coordinate 40,685 of JAWDGP010003682.1, read as the reverse complement.
TTTCACTTCAAAGGCTTTAGGAAATTTTTAAGAATATTTTAGCCCCACGCCCTTCTTCTTCTTCTTCTTCTTCTTCTTCTTCTTCTTCTTCTTCTTCTTCTTCTTCTTCTTCTTCTTCTTCTTCTTCTTCTTCTTCTTCTTCTTCTTCTTCTTCTTCTTCTTCTTCTTCTTCTTCTTCTTCTTCTTCTTCTTCTTCTTCTTCTTCTTCTTCTTCTTCTTCTTCTTCTTCTTCTTATTCTTCTTCTTCTTCTTCTTCTTCTTCTTCTTCTTCTCCTTCTTCTTCTTCTTCGACTTCTTCTTCTTCTTCTTCTTCTTCTTCTTCTTCTTCTCCTATTCTTCTTCTTCTTCTTCTTCTTCTTCTTCTTCTTCTTCTTCTTCTTCTTCTTCTTCTTCTTCTTCTTCTTCTTCTTCTTCTTCTTCTTCTTCTTCTTCTTCTTCTTCTTCTTCTTCTTCTTCTTCTTCTTCTTCTTCTTCTTCTTCTTCTTATTATTATTATTATTATTATTATTATTATTATTATTATTATTATTATTATTATTATTATTATTATTGTTGTTGTTGTTATTATTATTATTATTATTATTATTATTATTATTATTATTATTATTATTATTATTATTATTATTATTATTATTATTATTATTATTATTCCTCTTCTTCTACTCCTCCTCCTCCTTGCCTTATTATCATGATTTAAGTTGGCAACCGAAAAGAAAGGAAACAGTGATGATTGCATAAATTACAGATGATTTCATTAATCAAAGTTTAACGCCGAGAAGCTCATTGTGATTGTTGCTGCCGTTGTAAGAGGGAGACTAGCTGGGGGGGGGGGGGACTTCTCTCTGCCCTGCCTGCATTCACGGCGGATCTCGACAAGATGCCGGTGGCTCCATCCTTAGATCAGGCTCTGCTACCATTGAGTACAAAGCTCAACATGAGCGACATGGTCCCGCGCTGCTGAAAGCATGACACATTCAGTAAGGAGTCAAATTAATTCTAAAATCGTTTCATAAGCCGCGGTATGTTTCATGCGGGGTGGGTGATGTTATGTCACCGTGTGGGAGCAGAGACTTGCGCTCATTCATTTCCATCGGGAGAGAAGATCTGTCAATGATGGGGAGCAATTTGTTCATTTGGAACAATGATTCGACACGCCTTGAGATGGTGTATATTCTATAGATAAATTATAACATGAAGCGTATGAATAAGAAGTTATGAAATGTAGATGTTTATGTAATCGTTTTGTAACTGGTATGATAATCAACTCCTTTATGCAGGCATAGTATGGGAGTCTTAGTGTCTAAGGGAGAAATGAAAACTGAGTCATTAATTAATTCTGATGAACATATAAGCGTACCAGTTTTCTACTAGACCGTGAATTATGCCTTTTTCTCGTTGTTTGTCGATCTTTCATTTTCATCCCACCTATCTGTCTGTCCCTTTCTGTCTCGCGCGTTCTCTCTATCTCTCTATCTCTATATATCTCTCTATTTCTAGTTCTCTACCCATAACTTTTCCCTATACCCTTTAAACCTTTTTCCGTTATCATTTTTTTTTCGTTATTATTGGCCCTTTCCTCTTCCTTGTAGTTTTGCTACATGTTCTATTTCTCTCTTTAACAAGGTCATCATTATTATTTCTCAGGGACACTATCTGCCTATTCATCAGTCATTCTCTTTCCTTCGACTGATGTCTCCCTCGTCTATTCTCCAACTGTTCTCCAGTCTCTTCTTTTTCTCTCTCCGACTATTCACTAATTTCTATCTCCGACTATTCACTAATTCACTAATTTCTCTCTCCGACTATTTACAAATTTCTATCTCCGACTTTTCACTAATATTTATCTCCGGCTATTCACTAATTTCTATCTCTGACTATTCACTAATTCACTAATTTCTCTCTCCGACTATTCACTAATTCACCAATTTCTATCTCTGACTATTCATTAATTCACTAATTTCTCTCTCCGACTATTCACTGATTCACTAATTCCTCTCTCCGACTATTCACTGATTCACTAATTTCTATCTCTGACTATTCACTAATTCACTAATTTCTCTCTCCGACTATTCACTGATTCACTAATTTCTCTCTCCGACTATTCACTAATTCACCAATTTCTATCTCTGACTATTCACTAATTCACTAATTTCTATCTTTGACTATTCACTAATTCACCAATTTCTATCTCTGACTATTCACTAATTCACTAATTTCTATCTTTGACTATTCACTAATTCACTAATTTCTCTCTCTTGACTTTTGGTCCTCCACATTTTTCTCAAGACAGAGTTACATAAGCACGATGATGAGTATTATGTAAGAAAGACAGACAGCCACCCAAAGAGATAGATAGACAGAGAGACAGACAGACAGACAGCTAAAGAGATAGATAGACAAAGAGAGAGAGACAGAGACAGACAGACAGACAGACAGACAGACAGACAGAGAGAGAAACGAAAAAAAAATTACATAGAGGCAGACTGCGGGCGGACGTGCGATCGAGAGAGATAGAAAGATATAGGTAGAAACAGATAGACAGACACACAGACGTGGACAGATAATGTTGCTTTAATGGCAGACTGATCAATCGACATAATTGAAGCGCATGTAGATGCTAATATTGCACTAGGAACAAATCAAAGAGATATGATAATTGTCTGTGAGTATGAATCATAATAAATCTAAGAGTGGACGATTCAAAAGGTTTGATGCATTTGCTTTAATTAAGTAGAGAACAAAGTTATGTAATGAAATTTTTTTTTTTTAAATGTGATTCATCACCTGTGAAGGGAATCCCTGTAATGGTGAAAATAGTCTTACTCTTACCAGATTGATAAGGCAGTGCAGCTTATTTCCATTTCTTCTCTCTCTCTCTCTCTCTCTCTCTCTCTCTCTCTCTCTCTCTCTCTCTCTCTCTCTCTCTCTCTCTCTCTCTCTCTCTCTCTCTCTCTCTCTCTCTCTCTCTCTCTCTCTCTCTCTCTCTCTCTCTTTCATTATTACTTTTCTTCTTCTCTTTCTATATATCTATACTTTTACCTAACCTTATCTCTTAATCTAAAAAAAGAAACAAGAATCCTAGTCTGACCACTCTACTTCGAAGGTCGTACAACAGAGCTTTGTGCTGTTGTACGAAACGTCGTTTGGCGGTGTAACAGCAGTTCATGTTGACAGTGTTGTTGTACGACTCGTCGTTTGGCGGTGTAACAGCAGTTCATGTTGACGGTGTTGTTGTACGACTCGTCGTTTGGCGGTGTAACAGCAGTTCATGTTGACAGTGTTGTTGTACGACTCGTCGTTTGGCGGTGTAACAGCAGTTCATGTTGACAGTGTTGTTGTACGACTCGTCGTTTGGCGGTGTAACAGCAGTTCATGTTGACAGTGCTGTTGTACGACTCGTCGTTTGGCGGTGTAACAGCAGTTCATGTTGACAGTGTTGTTGTACGACTCGTCGTTTGGCGGTGTAACAGCAGTTCATGTTGACAGTGTTGTTGTACGACTCGTCGTTTGGCGGTGTAACAGTAGTTCATGTTGACAGTGCTGTTGTACGACTCGTCGTTTGGCGGTGTAACAGCAGTTCATGTTGACAGTGTTGTTGTACGACTCGTCGTTTGGCGGTGTAACAGCAGTTCATGTTGACAGTGCTGTTGTACGGCTCATCGTTTGGCGGTGTAACAGTAGTTCATGTTGACAGTGCTGTTGTACGACTCGTCGTTTGGCGGTGTAACAGCAGTTCATGTTGACAGTGTTGTTGTACGACTCGTCGTTTGGCGGTGTAACAGTAGTTCATGTTGACAGTGCTGTTGTACGACTCGTCGTTTGGCGGTGTAACAGCAGTTCATGTTGACAGTGTTGTTGTACGACTCGTCGTTTGGCGGTGTAACAGCAGTTCATGTTGACAGTGTTGTTGTACGGCTCGTCGTTTGGCGGTGTAACAGCAGTTCATGTTGACAGTGCTGTTGTACGGCTCATCGTTTGGCGGTGTAACAGCAGTTCATGTTGACAGTGTTGTTGTACGACTCGTCGTTTGGCGGTGTAACAGCAGTTCATGTTGACAGTGTTGTTGTCATGTTTCCTGCGGCTGCTGCTGGTGCTACTGGTTTGTTCCTTGCATTCTGAACATCTCTGGCTCGAACAATACTTTGTAGTTTGGCAGTTGGGAGGATAAGTCGGGGGGGGGGGGGGGTTGTTGTTGATCCAGATTCAGTTTTCTCATAAAATTACACCACTAAGAGCTGTTTAAAATCCTCGAGGAAACAGACACACAAAATGTTTTAACATTGTTGCGATGGCCATCATGTGTCGAAAGATTGAACCTCAAGATAGTTGGGCTACAATAGGGTTGAAATTCAACAGCCGAAAACACCTGTAGACATCCGTGAAGTAGTTGCAAAACATCGCTTCAAAGCTGAGGTATGTTCACGTTAATGAAATAGTTTCTTTCTCTTACGGATGTGCTGCTGTTGACAGAAGTGATAAAATGTTTAGAAAAAGGTTCAAATTTCCCTGATGTGGACAAGCTGTATCAATCAATAAAATAAACAGTCATTTATACAATCATTCACTGAATTCATCAAGCACCAATGGACCAATCAATTAACTACATGAACAATTAACATAGTAAAAAATTGAATGAGAGCAAGCAATCTTTCATGCAATAAATTAATCCATTAAACAACCAATCTGAAGTTCACTTAACCCATGAATGTAAATTCTTCTTCTTCTTCCTCTTCTTCTTCTTCTTCTTCTTCTTCTTCTTCTTCTTCTTCTTCTTCTTCTTCTTCTTCTTCTTCTTCTTCTTCTTCTTCTTCTTCTTCTTCTTCTTCTTCTTCTTCTTCTTCTTCTTCTTCTCCTCCTCCTCCTCCAACTCCTCCTCCTCCTCCTCCTCCTCCTCATGATCCTCCTCCTCCTCATGATCCTCCTCCTCCTCCTCCTCCTCCTTATGATCCTCCTCCTCCTCATGATCCTCCTCCTCCTCCTCCTCCTCCTCCTTCTTCTTCTTCTTCTTCTTCTTCTTCTTCTTCTTCTTCTTCTTCTTCTTCTTCTTCTTCTTCTTCTTCTTCTCCTCCTCCTCCTCCTCCTCCTTTTTCTTCTTCTTCTTCTTCTTCTTCTTCTTCTTCTTCTTCTTCTTCTTCTTCTTCTTCTTCTTCTTCTTCTTCTTCTTCTTCTTCTTCTTCTTCAAGCCGAGATAAATGTGGCCTTGTTTTGTACGCAGTCGCCCTACGCGTGTTTATACTTTATTCCCAGGGGTTTGAGGTGTGATGTCACCTGGCTTCCTGGTGGACATGACGACAACGGATGACGTACTTATACCCATTAGGAGTGGATTCTCTGACCTAGATCCGGGTCATTTCGAACAGTCCTTAATTTTTAAGAAGTCGTTCGCTCATGGCCACTTTAGTCTAGACTAGAGCTATATTTAGACGCCAGCGCATTAAGTCCGCCTAAATAACCCTTGAATAGCTTTAACAACATGCCCTGGACTCAAGCCCGAAGGCTCAGCGCGTTAGATATTGATCAGTTGACACTGAAGTGACTTCTGCGATTTTTCTACCATAATATGAAGGAGGAAAAGCTTTTATGTCAAATATTTCTTTTGCCGGTAACTATCCCCTGGTAGTAAACATTGCAAAAAAGTCCTTTCATCTCTTACTCCGTAAATTGTAAATATGTATTGTCTGTAGAATACGTCTCGTTCCGTTGATTGATCAACAGCTGTTTTTCATGTTTTCCTTATTGAAGACAACTAAAGCGTTGCTCTACGTCTCGCGACCAGTGTTAAGATTTAAATTATTATATTTGCCTTTTTTTTTTAAATAAAAGACAAAAGATATGCAAGTGAGAAGCGATCGAAGCTACAAATCTTTTTTTTTTCTGAGTCATTTCTTCATCTTGTTTCCTGAAAGAAAACTCTATCAAAAGTTTTTAGCCATTATCACCTCAGTTTATCAGTGTGTGGCGTAATAAAAAACGGACATTTGACAAACCAGGAAGTAATTGATTGTCCAAAAACTTAACAATCATTGAGGCGATGTGGGACCCTAAACAGCTTCAGCGGAATTTATTTTCAGTTTAGATTCTTGTGACATATAGAATGAAAGATAGATAGATGAACAGACAGAAAGATAGATATCAGTAGATAGATAGTTGGATAGATAGATGGGTGGATAAACAAACAAGAAACTATAAATTATTGACCGGTAGATAGGTAGAAAAACGTTTGGGGAGTTCGGTGATCAAACAGGAAGATATGAGGCTGATAAGAGAGTCGGAGAGATAAATAGGTGGAAAAGTAGAAAGGTATATTGAAGAAAAGATAAACAGGTAGGTAGACCTACCGATACTCTTTGGGAGGTAGGCAGATAGAAAGGATTGCTGGATAGATAGGAAGCTTAGTAGATAATAGAACTATTTTTAAAGAAAGATAAGTAGATATATGGATAAATAGTCAGTATGATAGATCTATAGCTAAAAAGATAGTTACACAGAGCCCTAGTCTGACCACTGTACTCTAATGTGAAGAAATCTTCATGTTTGTGTGAAATGTTTCACTGATGTAGAGATTGAAACGAACAACCAAATCCAGAGAATTATACAATGTTTTAGTTGCTTTCACCTACCTATTTTTGCTCCTGTGACTCCCAGTGAAAGCGTAGATGTTTGTATGTTGTTTTTTTTTTAGAATAGGGCTTCCCGAAAATGTATTTAAATAATCTTAGAAATTACAATTTATTAGGTTGCTCGGAGAGCAAATCACTCTTTAATCATTTATTTATGAGGCTTCGGCAATGAAAAATCGGCAATTATTCCACGGCATGAACGCTCATACGGATGTATTTGTGGAGAGCTCCACAGGCAATTACGTGATAACCATCTTGCCGAACAATCCCCTCCTGTTACACAACAATTATTAGCGGGTTTTATCGGTACTATGATCACAATATTATCAGACAATCGGATAGAGAGTGAGGAAGAGTGTATATTTTTCATCCAAATCCTAATAAATAACAACACTTACATAAGATGTAGCCAAATTTATTTAAGTCGATAAGCACAGTCATCGTTGTTTCAAGGTTCTACGTGTTGAATTAATGTTGAAAACCCAGCGGCCTCAGACTTGAGTAATGTTGTAATGGTTATTTTAGGAAGTGATGCGACCAAGGTCCATCTTTGCCTGGAGGCGTCGTCTGTTAATTTGATCTGCAACTCGATCCCAATCATCGTCCAGACCAAACGACCATCAATGTAGAAGAGGACCCGGATTACACTAATTAATGCAGAGGTCAATGATGATAACTTGACACCTAAGTCTTTGTTTCAAACTTGAGAAGTTTAGGCCATGCTATAGAGGACATGCCTGATTAGAGTTACCAATGAGCCATCGAGCTACTGTTGGAACAGGTACGTCATGGCTAACAGGGTTCTCACAAAATCAGTTGAACATTCAATCGATTTTTTTTTCGTCACTCACCCATGAATCAAGCTCACCCAGCATGGGGTCTGGTGAGATTGTGTCGGTATTTTGTCTGTTGCTGCTGTTGTTTGGATCACACCTGGTCAGACTTTGGTCAGCTGGACGATGCGTGGTTACCGCCAGCAGACTTTGTCATCAATGTTTGTTACATGGAACCATGGAACCTGACTCTGTCATCAATGTTTGTTACATGGATCCTGACTCTGTCATCAATGTTTGTTACATGGAATCTGACTCTGTCATCAATGTTTGTTACATGGAATCTGACTCTGTCATCAATGTTTGCTACGTGGAACCTGACTCTGTCATCAATATTTGTTACGTGGAACCTGACTCTGTCATCAGTGTTTGTTACATGGAACCTGACTCTGTCATCAATGTTTGTTACATGGAACCTGACTCTATCATCAATGTTTGTTACATGGAATCAGACTCTATCATCAATGTTTGTTACGTGGAACCTGACTCTGTCATCAATGTTTGTTACATGGAACCTACAGGCCTTGACAAGCATGTCAAGGGGACCTCCAGCTTCGCTTTTACACTCAATTTTCTATACTTCAAGTTCACTGTAAACGCTTTAAAATTTAGAATTAAGCTAAAAGCTATTTTTATACCTTCCCGTGAGAGATTTTTTTTTGAGAAATCCTAAGACCTACTAGTCAGTTGGTTTGTGCGTCGTGACTTGACGGTAGAAGATATAAAGAAGGAACCGTGCTATTCTCCAATCACGGGGCATCGATGTTAAATCGAGTGAATTGGCGTCCTTACCTAAATGCCAAAAGATTTCTGGCAATAGACTGGTACGAAATATTAGCAAGGAGTAGACAAAGAAAGTGAGAGAAAGAAAGAGAGAGAGAGATTTGGGAGGGGAGAGGCAAAGGGCGGAAGAGGGAATGTTGAGACAGGTACAAGATGAAAGGTGAGAGAGATAAACAGATAGGTAGAAAGAGAAAGAGAGAGAGAGAGAGAGGAAGAGAGAGAGAGAGAGAGAGAGAGAGAGAGAGAGAGAGAGAGAGAGAGAGAGAGAGAGAGAGAGAGAGAGAGAGAGAGAGAGAGAGAGAGAGAGAGAGAGAGAGAGAGAGAGAGAGAGAGAGAGAGAGAGAGAGAGAGAGAGAGAGAGAGAGAGGGAGCGAAACAGCCAGTCAGTGATGGAGATAAGTGACGAGTTTGGTAACACCTATAATGATGAGCAAGAAACACATGATGCTAGGTCTAGATTTTACAGTCAGTGATGGAGATAAGTGACGAGTTTGGTAACACCTATAATGATGAGCAAGAAACACATGATGCTAGGTCTAGGTCTAGATTTGACAGTCAGTGATGGAGATAAGTGACGAGTTTGGTAACACCTATAATGATGAGCAAGAAACACATGATGCTAGGTCTAGATTTTACAGTCAGTGATGGAGATAAGTGACGAGTTTGGTAACACCTATAATGATGAGCAAGAAACACATGATGCTAGGTCTAGATTTTACAGTCAGTGATGGAGATAAGTGACGAGTTTGGTAACACCTATAGTGATGAGCAAGAAACATATGATGCTAGGTCTAGATTTTACGAGCGCCGCAACTGCGCAAAAAGGTTTCCACACATGTTTTAATATTTTGGATATTAGACAGGTTCTAAAGCTGCTACATTATCTGAATCAGACCTCCAGTCTGAAGTTCAACTGTTATCTGTAACACTTGTACATGGCTGTCACCCATGCGGCGCGAGGCAGTGAGTTTCTCTGATCAACCAGATGATGCGCAGTCTGTACCAGTACTTGGGTAATTCTCCTCTACGCTTCATCAGTGAAGCACCAATTTCATAGTACTTGAAGCTTCTATTAATTTGGTTTTCATCACGAAGAAAGCAGTCTCCATTGTTGTTGTTATTGTGGGTTTAATTGTTTATGTATGTGTTATAGTAAATCTCTACCCTTTCTTCTTTCAAGCCAAAAGAAAAGTGTTAAAGTTGGTAGATTCCGTTATGACTAAAGAAGATAAAACAACTTCCACTACGCAGGAAAAGCATGATGTCATACATGGTTCTAATCAATGTCACAGCAAGGTTGTTAAAAGCCAGGCTTCACCAATCATGAGCCATGAGTCACTGTAGCTGCTGTGTTGATAACTAGTGACTTTCATTCATAGAACATAACACTAAAGAAGAAGAAGATTTTCCTAAGTTGCTGATTTTTTTTTTTTTTACATAAACTAATCCAATAAAAATGTTGCTGTTGGAAAGGATGAATTAGTATTTGTTTAGATCCAGTGGTTGGTTAATTGGACATTGCAAAATGACTTTCTCTCCTTATTTCATTTGGGTCATTTTGTCAAAAGTCACTACATGCTGTTAGGATCATTGGAGTTTATTTAGTTTGGTTTGTTTATTTGTCCACTTGATGCTTCTCTGTTGTTGCTTTTTTCTTCCTAACTGTTCGCTTGTGGTATGCATTTTCCAACTGCAAGCAGGCAAGTGTGTATGTAAACACTTTTATTTTACAGCCACGCCACTGATACAAAATTAATTAGTCGGCAACTACTACACTGATTTGTTTTTGCTCATTTTTTTCCCTTATTTCTTTTTAACCCAGTGTTGTACAAATCGAAGTTGCCTTCCCCAAGTCGGACCAGATGTAAACATGTTTACTTTAAGGTCTACATCGTGACCCTCAGTCGATGGCCTACTTTCACACTGGCCACGGCCACTCAGATTACGTAAGCGACGTTGTTTTCATCCAGCAGTCAAAGTAAACAAAACGTTCGCGGCGGATTTCATTACATATATATCTATAGAAAGGCAAGCGAAAAATAGTAAACTCTTCTTCTTCTTCTTCTTCTTCTTCTTCTTCTTCTTCTTCTTCTTCCTCTTCCTCTTCCTCCTCCTCCTCCTCCTCTTCCTCTTCCTCTTCCTCTTCCTCCTCCTCCTCCTCCTCCTCCTCCTCCTCCTCCTCCTCCTCCTCCTCCTCCTCCTCCTCCTCCTCCTCTTTCTCCTCCTCCTCCTCTTCCTCTTCCTCTTCCTCTTCCTCTTCCTCTTCCTCTTCTTCTTCTTCTTCTTCTTCTTCTTCTTCTTCTTCTTCTTCTTCTTCTTCTTCTTCTTCTTCTTCTTCTTCTTCTTCTTCTTCTTCTTCTTCTTCTTCTTCTTCTTCTTCTTCTTCTTCTTCTTCTTCTTCTTCTTCTTCTTCTCACATACCACACCATTATAATTAGGAAATAATCAA
>JAWDGP010003682.1:0-25000 GCA_033675545.1 Elysia crispata | reverse complement strand
TATCTTATGAGAGGAGTTCCTGAGTGTCATGATTGTAAATTAAACTTTCGGCTTCATACCATTCTCAAGATGGTAGTTTAATAGTCCCTATGTCTGATGATACTAGTTTATATCTTATGAGAGGAGTTGCTGAGTGTCATGATTGTAAATTAAACTTTCGGCTTTATACCATTCTCAAGATGGTAGTTTAATAGTCCCTATGTCTGATGATACTAGTTTATATCTTATGAGAGGAGTTGCTGAGTGTCATGATTGTAAATTAAACTTTCGGCTTTATACCATTCTCAAGATGGTAGTTTAATAGTCCCTATGTCTGATGATACTAGTTTATATCTTATGAGAGGAGTTGCTGAGTGTCATGATTGTAAATTAAACTTTCGGCTTTATACCATTCTCAAGATGGTAGTTTAATAGTCCCTATGTCTGATGATACGAGTTTAAAATCCTTTCTATCTAATGAGTGTTGTGCTACAGCACTTTTTTTTATAATAGTTTTATAATTTTTCATTTTATGCTTGATGTTTACCAATATACAACCCAAAATTATTTAGTAACATCAAAGTTTACCTTTTCATTGAAAGACAACAATTATAGAGGGAATGCGAGTTGCAAGAAATTATGATAATTACCTTTTCTCTCTGTACTGTCGTTATTTTTTTTTTTTTTTTTTTTTTTTTGGGGGGGGGGGGGGGGGGGGAATAGATCTAGATTATAGCATGAGTCAGGCTAATTATATTTGCACTGAGCTTCTGATGGATGTAAACCCCATTCATGAGCATGGCTACTGAAAACCATTGCTGAAAGATGTACGTAACCAAATAGCAAAAAAGATAACATAAACCCCGCAAAAAAAAAAATAATAAAAAGATAACCTGCAACAAAATAGTTCTATGTGCCTCAAATATAAAATGAGACTGTTGGTTAATGAAAGAGTCTGTGATCATGTGATCATGTGCTAAGTTGCCTAGCTCTTCGTTACCAGAATCGATTGATAAATCAAACAAGGAAGTAGGCAGTCATGCCCCAATCAACAACTTTATCTGTTCTTTGCTTAAAAAATGCATTCACGATAAAAATTACAACAACAGAAGTTTTGTGTGTTAGCATGATGAACAAAAAAGAACACATCTTTCAAATTTTGTGTATTTGAGAGGCTTTGCTTGACGGTTATTATATTCTGAATCAACTGCATTTTTGCAGTTCGTTAAGAGCTAGTCTTTACTTTACACCACGACTTGAAGACTTCTAGAGTTGATGAAATAATTAAGAAGTAATCTCCCTTCTTTGTCCAAGCTAAATTGACCAAAGTCCGTGAAAGATAGTCCTATACTCCAGAGTCGTGGCATGCTTCAGGTTCCGTGTTGCGACTGTGCCGTATATTATCTGACAAATCAGAGAACTGGCTGTCAAAACCTTTGAGGAAGATCAAGAGACCGCGAGGCAAACCCAACAGCCTAGTGTCAGTTAGGCTGGATGATTGGATTAAATATTTGACTTTTCAGCCTTATTCAAAACCAGGACATGGAGCGTTCGATCAATTTTTAACATCAAAAACATCGTAGTCGAAGTAGTTCAGGTAGAACCAGTGAAACGAATGTAAGTTTCACAAATTAATGTATATCAACAAATAAGGGTAAAGATAACACTTTGTTCTCTCTTTCCTTTAATGGTTGGCAAAAGTTTTCTTTAAGGCCTTAATAATGTTTTAATATGTTTTGGAAAGATATTTCTATCCAGGCTTTTTCATGAGTTGGCGGTGAGCAAAACGTTTTTAAATATAACTTTAAACATTACTACTTCTATTGCTGCTGCTACCACTACTGCTACTACTACTACTGCTACTACTACTACTACTACTACTACTACTACTACTACTACTACTACTACTACTACTACTACTACTACTACTACTACTACTACTACTACTTTTTACTTATTTTAGATGAAACAACTTTACCGGCACTTATGACTGATCTATATTATATGGTTCAAAAATGAAAAAATTCAATGTCATCAAAAAAAGTTTAAAGTCCGTTTATTCATCTGGGCGTAAAACTAGGGACATTTGTTGCAGCTCCTTATCTCTCCCTCATTATATCCATTTTTTCCCAAATTAAAACAAAACCAACAATCTCTTACTAGAAATCCAACACCGTGGCCGGTGAGGGCGGTATCATCAAAGTTTTCAGTTCCAGTCGTCATCATCTGCTATCGCCTGCACGATTGCGTGACGGCTTCTCTCTGCCTGGACCTCACATCAGACAGCAGACGTCAGCTGAACAGACCTGAGGTCACGATCAAAGCAAAACACCTGGTGCTAATCCCATGGCGCGGCCTGATATATTCCTTTGATTTTTTACTGCCTTTTGTTAGAACTTTTTAATGTCTTTGGTATGATCAAAATATTATGAGACTGTTTTAACAAATCCTTTATATGGTTGGTTATGATTATTTTTTTTTTTTATTTCAAAAGATATTGTAATGGTAGAAATGTTAACTTAATAATATTTACGATAAGGATAATACTCGTATTATAAAGATAGCAGAAGAATAGTAGTAGCAGTTATAGCAGTAAAAAAGCAGCAGCAACAGTAGCAGCAGCACCAGTACAAGTCGTAGTAGTAGTAGTAGTAGTAGTAGTAGTAGTAGTAGCAGCAGCAGCAGCAGCAGCAGCAGCAGCAGCAGCAGTAGTAGTAGTAGTAGTAGTAGTAGTAGTAGTAAGATAGTAGTAGTAGTAGTAGCAGCAGCAGCAGCAGCAGTAGTAGTAGTAGTAGTAGTAGTAAGATAGTAGTAGTAGTAGCAGCAGCAGCAGCTGTAATAGTAATAGTAGTAGCAGTGGTAGTAGGAGTGGTAATTATTTTTTATAAAATGAGCCATAACAGCCATATCAGTAATAGCAAAGCAAATTATGATCTCAGAATAAGGTAAAGAATACTAAAAAGTATATTATCAACTATAACAAGACCGTTTCAGTTGAATGGTTCAAAACCAACACTTAAACAAAAAGAAACAATCACCACTCGCAACAGCAACAGCAATAAAGGAAAACCAAATAAGGGGAAAAGAGAAAGAAGGAAGAGCAAGCTTCTGCGTGTTATAAAATCCTTATCTTTCACACGCAGGAGCCAATCACGTTTTCGCACATTTTTTTATTATTCTAAAAATTTCTCGGCTGAATAGTGAGTTGTCTGAAACAGGCGGTTTCCTACTCGTTAGGTTAGTATTAGTTTTTCAAATTTAAATAGATAATTTTACTTTTAAAAAAAATGGAGCAAAATTCGTACTTTTGCCTTATACCTTATGTAAACAAGAAAAAGAAGCAAAGCGAACAAAAGAAATAGATTGCTACTCTACGTACTAAGTGTCTAGAAAGTGTTCTTCTTTCTTTATGTTACTAGTTGTTGTTTTTTTTTTTTTTTTGTATTTTTAATGTTCACCTGTTTTCTGTTTGTTTTAAATTTGTGCCATGAGGCAAATAAGGTCTCGACATCCATCATCTAACATCTTTCCTTGTTCGATTTCCGACCAATCAATTCTTTTTTTTTTTTCCTTTTTTTTTAATTATCCGCTTGCATGTGTTTTTCAAGCTACCTCTTTGCCCACATCATAGCTGTCACGGATTCATTACTGGAGTCTTTCTTCAGGAAGTGTCCAACATTATTTCCACCCCTTCCTTTGAAGACCTTTGCATATATTTTCCTTTTTTTTTCCTATAAGATATCTTGATCCGTCGTCTTAATCAATTTCGCGCTATCAATTTCTTTTCACCACTTTCTGTCATTTCCTAGTGTCACATCGGTAGATGATCGACATGAGAGGCTTTACAGGTGACTTCAATAGCCTGAGGTTTACAGGTGACTTCAATAGCTTGAGTTTTACAGGTGACTTCAATAGCCTGAGTTTTACAGGTGACTTCAATAGCCTGAGCTTAGACTTGAGTTATGTTCCTGGAGGGCCAAATATATTACTTCAGACGGCAGAAAGTATCTTGGGGATTTTTGTAAAGTCTGTCGGTCAAGTCCATCGTATTATCACGAACGTATGATACAGCAAGTATTGAACATTTTAAAATCTGCGACATCTCCTCGCGTGTTTCATCAATATTGGTAGTATCTGACTTCTCCTGGCTCATCAGCGATATACGAGTCGCCTGTCGGTTTTCTGTCTTCATAGTATGTGTCATATTCGTCATATCTTGGATTTGAACTTTGAATGTGGAAAGTAGAGCAATATCATTAGTAATATAAAAATGTATAATTGCCAAAAATAAATAAAGCTGTTCATTGAAATTAAAATCCGTTTTCATACACAACACCGCATTAACTCGTCTTGGACTATGTTGTCAACTCTTAAGACAGCAAAATGAAGAGATATTTGTTAGCCAGGAAGAGACTTAGGCTAACATGCTGACAAGATCTCTCACTGCATGTGGTCCAGTAACCATGGTTCCTCAACAGGTTCCCCATGCCTCTTGGTCATTAAATTGGTTTCAAGTCTCTACACAACAACATGAAAAACAATAACAAAAACAACAACAACAACAACAACAACAACAACAACAATAACAACAACAGAAATAACAAAAATAATGGCAACAAAAAAATTAAATTTCGCTTGTTGACTTTTTCAGAGTCATGTGGCGTTTTGTGAGAAAAGACGGGCATTCTTCCTCATTTTGCAAAAAAAAAAAAAAGAAGGCTATTCATGATAGATAAAGAGATGCATACATACATAAAAATGTACAGAGAGACAAATGGAAAGATAGCTAGATAGTTTGATATAAATAAAGGCAGACAGGTTTGAAAAAAAGAACTGTTAAAACGTAGATATGATGGATAAATAGATGGATAAACAGACAGAATGAATACAAATATTTCGGAATAAGAGGACAAAGTAATGAAGAGGGATGCGTGGGAGAGAAATAAACATATAGAGGTAGATAGGGAAGGAGAATTAAAGAGAGGACGAGCGAGAGAGAGGGAAAGAGAGAGAGAGAGAGAGAGAGAGAGAGAGAGAGAGAGAGAGAGAGAGAGAGAGAGAGAGAGAGTAAGAGAAAGAGAGTAAGAGAATGATTCCTAATTTTTTTTCTTTACGGGACAGTCTAAGGGCGAAATCTGTACTCAAGGCTGTAGTGGCGCGGCATGAATCAGAAGAACCTCTAGCACGTGAATTGTTAGTCTTGTGTAGCACAAATCTCATAGATCTTTTTAAATGCTCAATCTCACTTTAATACAACTCAACTGGCAGCTAAAATTCCCGCAAGACAGAATAATCTAAGCGCCTTTTCTTTGCACTTATAATAGCCTGATAATTAGCGTTGAAAAAGCTCTTTACATAGATTCGGTCTTGCAGAAATAGCTTCGTTCATTGCGCGCGCCAATCTTGTCTACACTGGCAAAGTTGTACTCAATTAAAAAGCGTGTGGGTTAGATTAAGCCGGTTTATAGAAAGAAAAACGTTCAGGATTCGTCTCTGTTACGGCAAACAATCCGAAATCAAACTGAGCAGGGATAAACTTGTCAACTTTAACCTTAACCACCAACGGTCACTGTCTGTCGAGATGTTTACGGAGATTTGAGCTTTCTGTTACAGCAGGCCTTGTGAATCGAAATGTCTGTTGCGATGACTGGTTTTATTTAAAGAGCAACTGAAAAAAACAACCGGTATTACTAACAATAAAATGCGGCAAGCTGGGGCTTATAGCATCTACCACAATTAATGCAGCTGCAGTAACAGATTGATGTTAAAATGTTTTCACAGTAACTTTCCTGTAGTAATTTTTTGGTTTTGTGAACGTAGTAAAAGTTATGGAAAGACGGATATTTAGATTTGGGTAAAAGATAATAATAGTAGTAGTAGTAGTAGTAGTAGTAGTAGTAGTAGTAGTAGTAGTAGTAGTAGTAGTAGTAGTAGTAGTAGTAGTAGTAGTAGTAGTAGTAGTAGTAGTAGTAGTAGTAGTAGTAGTAGTAGTAGTAGTAGTAGTAGTAGTAGTAGTAGCAGTAGTAGCAATAGTAGTTGTAGCAGTAGTAGTAGGAGTAGTAGTAGTAGTAGGAGGAGTAGTAGTAGAAGTAGTAGTAGTAGTAGTAGTAGTAGTAGTAGTAGTAGTAGTAGTAGTAGTAGTAGTAGTAGTAGTAGTAGTAGTAGTAGTAGTAGTAGTAGTAGTAGTAGTAGTAGTAGTAGTAGTAGTAGTAGTAGTAGTAGTAGTAGTAGTAGTAGTAGTAGTAGTAGTAGTAGTAGTAGTAGTAGTAGTAGTAGTAGTAGTAGTAGTAGTAGTAGTAGTAGTAGTAGTAGTAGTAGTAGTAGTAGTAGTAGTAGTAGTAGTAGTAGTAGTAGTAGTAGTAGTAGTAGTGCATATAAATCATCTTTAAACAATACTGTGGCATTAATTCATTGACTTGTAAGTCTATGAAAGATTTGAAATTTTATTGTTATTATTGAAGACCAAGTAGTGTAGTTTAGGTTTTTTTTTCTCGTTAAATCATTTCTCTTTTAGCTTTCTCAATGAGGTGATCTGGGATTGAAGTTTTGGGTTTTGCCGAACTTACACTCCCTCTTTTAGGTTCAGTTGTTTGATATAGGAAAAATTCGCTTACTATATAATTATCTTCCATTCTACTTAAAGATCACTCTAAGTTTAAAAATAGTCACAACGAGTGCCAAGTGGTCCAACGCTTTACTGAAGTTCTTGCTATTTGTCTTCACATGATATTGAGCGTTTAAAACAAAAAATAAAAAATTAGGAACTGTTCTTATTACTATTATGATTATTTCAAAATGCGATTTAAATAAATTGAGTTCTTGCGTGGAAGGCGTCTCTTTTGCGACTTCTCAGACTTAAGTTGGGCTCTGTTTTATTTCTCTACAGGAAATAAACGATGAGTCTGTAAACAAAACCAAAGCGCGATTGGCTTTGTCTGCACGAACCAAAACATGTTAGGAAAACAATTTACGTAATCAAGCAGTGACCTTTTATACGATCTAGTGCTGTGATGGAGAGAAAGAGTGTGATGTCATACGGATTCTAAACAATCTGATAACAACAAGAGGCACGATTTATCACCCCTGAACTGCCGCAACAAACCAGGGAGTTTCACTCACAGCACATAACGCCTAGTGAGAGCTAAAGTGTCCTAAGGCATTAATGTTTTCAACACATTTGAAACAGTTTTGCTTTCAAGTGACCATGATCGATACATGTTTTAGATCCGATAACTGAGCGCTGGTAAGGGGAAGTGACGGACTGGCCTCTTCACGCTATTATCACACTGGAAACCTAGAGAGCTTGGCTGAATAAACTAGACAGCATGAGTAAACAAAACCTACTGAAATAAATGCCATTTTTATTCTATAACACTTACTGGGATAGTAATGGCGCCCGGTTGGTATGTCCTCGGAGTTGCTTGTTTCATAATCGTGTCCATGAATCAGCGAAAAATCTCTGACTAACTCTCAACTTATGCTCTTGATGCTTGCACAACCGCCCGTCTAATATTGTGTCCTCGCACTTGCTTCTTCCATTCCTATCTCTGAGTTTGTCTTTCACTCAGTATCGCCGTGGTTTCTCCTTCATCTCTGTCTTAGTTAGCCGTTATGCTTTTCAGTCAAATGTGCATCTTCCTAAGATCCGTTAGAGAATAGTTTGTTTATGCCCCGTAAAAATATGGACTTGATCGTTCTTAGCGATTCAACTTCGTAGTCTATTCAAGCCAGCCTGAAAGTCACTGTTCCTCAAGCATCTATTTTTGTAGATGCGGATAGCTCAATGGTTAAGTGCCTGGTCTTGTCTTGGCAGGGCGATGGGTGCGCATCGAGGTGCAGGTTCGATTCCTGTTCATTCCATCTGTTCTTATGTTTTCACGTCTTTCGTCTTACTTGTCGGTCTCGAGCTAGATCTAGGTTTGAGGTTGATTTTTCTATACTACTTAGCCTTTAGAACACTCCCATACTCTCTTGTTTTCTGAAGAAAGCTTGAATGAGACGAGATCAACAACAAAAGACGAAACTCACTATGCTCGCAGTGGAGAAATTTTAGAACTTTACCGATGGTAGAATTATACGCTTGAAATGCTTTCTCCAGATGGTTTTTACTTCTGAAATAACATAATCGTGTGTTGTTGGAAGAACTTCCGATATAACAACAACAGAGACAAAACAACAGTCAAGAACAACAAAGTCAAGCACAACAACGACAACAACAACAACGGCAACAAGAGCTGTGCCGGAACTTTTTTTCAGCAATCAGATTTATTTTAAGAACTATTGTGATGAAAGTGTTTACGAGGAAAAAAATATTTTTCCCTCCCTTTGCCTATATTTTTCAGTTGCAATCTTAAATCGTGACGACTTAGACTTTGAATCTATCTCCTTCATCTGTAAGAATATCAGTAACAGCAACGGAATTAGTTTCAATAACAAAGGAAACAACAACAACAACAGAAACTTGATCCGCAATCAGATTTATCATGGTCGCAGTGTCGGGAAGCGGTTGCAAAAGATAAACCTTTGTTCTCTTGTTCTTGCTGTGGCAATCTTAATGACGTAGGACAGTGATAATTTAGCCATGCATCGATCCATTTACTGTTGTATTTTTTTCCGTTTCCAGCAACTCGACCAATCATCTCCAGCTGTTTTCATGTGTCTGTTGTTAAGGAGAGTAACGGTCGTTGTGTTTAGTTCTGGTTTCAAACAAATCTCTCCGTGACAAAGGCGGTTTTGTTGTTGTTGTTGTTTTTTGTTTTTGTTTTTGTTTTGTTTTTTTGTAAATGAAATCTTTGTACTCTTTTTACAACATTGACACAAGAAGGTGCTCATAATCTTCTATCAAACTAAGCCATATTCGCAATCTCTTACGTCGGTTTACGAAAAATAAAAGCAATTGGTCCAGCTAGAGTTCAACTTGGCTTTCATATTTTTTTAGTTTAATTTTTTCCATGGTAAGTTGATATAAAACTTTCAGAAAGTAGAGTTTTTGTAACTTTTTTTAAAATTTTTATATAACCTTTGTTAATCAAGTGAGTGTAAGATTCCAGCCAAGTTTTAAGCTTCACCGCGGGACTGTCATGTGACCGGTAGCTGTCCTGCGACTGGCAGATTCATGGCTCACATAAAATGTAGATGAGTTGAGATGGAAAAGCTCACCAGACTTAAACTGGTCCTGCGCTTAGACAACGCAACAGCTGCACTTCTATGCCTTAGTCTGTATAATGATGGTAAAACTGAAAATCTGAAGTCTGAAGACCTAACAAGATTCATCTGCTCCCCGAGTTATAAATCAATCAATTAATGCGCTCCATCGTGTGGGCTTTCAAAGTTCAAAAAGGTTATGTTAGTTTAAAAGGTTTATGGTCCTTTTCTAATAACTATCCTTCTTTAGATCGAGTTACACAATTCATTCTAAAATCTTGTCTATTTACGTCTTGTCTATAACTGTATAAGCCGCTCTGGATTAACCAATAAAGCATTATCTCATATCATTTTATATCACCTTAATGGATTGAAAACCGAGAGCATGTGCTTAAAGATGGATGAATAAATAAAGAAATAAGTAAATAACACAACACATCAGATTTTAGCAAAGAGAACCCATCACTTCATCGCAGTACACCTCAACACCAACTGATTCCCCATTCATAAAAGAACTAGTCTAAAATGTTCAAAGGGAAATAATACATAAAATTGTCATGTGAACCGATAAACAATATTTTATTCTTGGTAATAATTATTTCAACTTACCAGATTTTACGGTAAAGATTCTAATTTAAAAAAATCAATAAGTAGAAAACTGTTTAGTAGTAGTAGTAGTAGTAGTAGTAGTAGTAGTAGTAGTAGTAGTAGTAGTAGTAGTAGTAGTAGTAGTAGTAGTAGTAGTAGTAGTAGTAGTTGTTGTTGTTGTTGTTGTTGTTGTTGTTGTTGTTGTTGTTGCAGTGGTGGTAATGGTGGTGGTTTTTTCGCGGTGTTGTGTATGAAAGAGTGTAGAAAGAAATGGGGGTGAGTGGAGAGTGAGAGGGATGTTGAGTAGGCCACAGCGCGTCAGAATATTTTAGTGCGACATTTTGCATCTTTTATAGAACCTTAGAATGACCATCAAATGAAAAGAAATGGAATTTTAAATTTTGTCGCACATTGTGATAATGATTACTTTTTTAATTGCATATACTACTGTGTTAGACAGGTATAAGATGTTACAATTTTGCTCTAAATATAGATAGATAGCAATTCTTGTTTTCTAAAGTCAATCTTCTAGTTGTTTGACTCTTTCGAGCAAAGCACGTCAACAAGATAAAAAAAAATATTCATAGTGTGTATTTATTTTTGTTTTTTGTTGGGTTTTTTTTTTTTTTTTTTTTACATTTTTGAATGACTGTGCTGTTAATGAAAAATCGTTGGGAATATTTTTACAATTTGTGCGATATCTTGGGAGAAAAAAATTAAAAGCTATTACTTTTTTATAATAACTGAAAATTAAGTAGAGATAGTGATAGATAAATAAAGAAAAAAAGAATGAAATAGGGAACAAATCATTCGATATAAATATAGGCTAAGGACAGAGTAAATAAGAGAGCAGAATAGAGACTGAGAGAGAGAGAGAGAGAGAAACAGTCAGACAGACAGACAGACAGAGACAGAGGCAGACAGAGAGAGAGATTTAGAACATGAGGGAGACATTCAGTCTGTGTACTAAGGGAAATCACTTATGATTTCTTCAGACATGTCTGAGAAAAGAGTTGTCTCCTAATTTATTCTTCCTGTTAGAGAAGTCTTGGTTTTTCCAGGGTTTCTGTCCAGGAAAGTCTATGTTCCAAATATTTTTTTTTCACATTTTTTTCTACAGATCTGCGTAAAGTGCAAGTAAAAATAAATGAGAGATAAGGCATCCATTCACTTCGGTCTTTGGTTAAAATGAAAAAGAAAAAAAAATGAATATGAAAAAAAGCAGACATGATATTATTTTCCAGCTGTTTTCTGGTTTGTTGTTGTTGTTGTTGTTGTTGTTGTTGTTGTTGTTGTTGTTGTTGTTGTTGTTGTTGTTGTTGTTGTTGTTGTTGTTATTGTTGTTGTCGTTGTTGTTTTGGTTTATTTTTTTTTTTTTAATTCGAATGCTTATAATTACTGTTTGTTTTTATATGTGTATTTACACATATTTTATTCGTGAATAAAGGCATGCATATTTTGCAAATTTCATGGAACAAGGATACATAACAAATAAGCATGTTTAATTTGAAGATGTGATGCAAGAGTTTGAAATTTACAATAGTAAACAATTACGTTTTTCTTTTTTTTTTCCTCTCTCTTTGTCTCTGTCTCTGTCTCTTTCTCTGTCTGTCTGTCTGTCTGTCTGTCTGTCTCTCTCTCTCTCTCTCTCTCTCTCTCTCTCTCTCTCTCTCTCTCTCTCTCTCTCTCTCTCTCTCTCTCTCTCTCTCTCTCTCTCTCTCTCTCTCTCTCTCTCTTTCTCTCTCTCCCTCTCTCTCTCTCTCTTCCCTCTCTCTCTCTTCTATCTATCTATCTCTCTGTCTATATATCTATCTGTCTGTCTATCTATCTTTCTCTTTATCTACCTATTTATTTCTTCCTCTCTATGTGTTTGTATAAAAAAATTTCTATCCATTTCTACTTGTGTATCTATCTATTCATCCACATATTGATCTGTCTATCTAAAGATCTAATTTCTTTCTATATAACGTTATGTTTTGCTTAATCTTATTTTACTCATCTTTTTTAATTTTAAATGGCCTTCTCTCATTTTCCCCCTATAGTTTTTAAGCTATCTGTCGCTATGTGTAATTTTCTAATTCATTCTTCTAAGTTATCTGTGTCACGCAGAACAGGCGTACTGCGTGGGTGTAAATATTATTTAGTAAACGTTAGTGAGGACAATGCACTACAGTTTAACTTCCTACCGCGGGTCGTTTCCAATTACGCTAGGCGCATTAACGATGCGGGGAGTCGCTTGTCCGATACGAAGACTGACATATCAAGGATGGGGATTGTTCATTGAAAACCGCAAAGAATATCAGTCAGATCCGCCAGGAAGCATGACTAAGTTTAGGTTACTAGGTCCGTTACACTGAGGTAACGTCTCCTAAGTTTTAGTACATAATCCAAGCCCTGCGCATCAAGGGGGTTTTTCCGATAGCGTACTCGATGACCACGGGTTTAGATCCTTAAATTTGTGGGGGACTGAAAACTCTGAAATGTTAAGAATGAGTTTGCTTCCTGTATTTGCCGTTCCCTAGACCACCTACGTGTGGTTTTCGATCTCTTTAAATATTGGAGCCAGTGTGAGTCCAAATCAGACCCTTACGAAGACTCCCTACACGAAGCAAGACAGAGGGCTCCGGCTAGATTCCAGCAAGAAATCCTAGTCGTTATACTTAAAGGCAAACGTTTGCCTAAGTTTTGAAGTTGTAATTGAAGACAAGACGTCGTCTCAAACTTTAAATATATTTTTAAGGCAAGATTTTGCCTATTACTTGAACAAGCAAAGAAGTTCAAGATTATTATAGGGCACGTAGTCCTGATTTGGTCATTGTACCAGCATCATCATCTTATCCTCGTCCTACAGCCTATCTTCTCTGTCTCAGGTGAGTATGTATATAAATTTAATTGAAATAACTTGACTAAAGGAAACGTAATGTTGAAGCCTAAAAGTATCTCTATTCATAATTGAAATCCATAGCTTTAAAGGATAAAGAAAACGCACAAAAACCAAAGTAACCATAACGATACATCGTAAGCAGGAGGTAAGTATTGAAACCAAACATTCCCATGAGAACCAAGCAAAGACTAGCTCATGACTTTAATCTAATTTAGAACATAGACTTGATGCTACAGCTGATGCAAAGGTGAGTATAAGTGTCCAAACACAGGGTTGTTTAGTAAACGCAACGCACACCTTTCGATTGTTTAATTTCAGTTGAGCAGACTGCCTTCTTCGTTATCTTCTTCTGCGACATCTTCTTCGTCGTGTATTTCTTCACCTTCGTGGTGGCCTTGTTGTCTAAACTACAATAACTGTCGTGACCTGGTTGCTGGCGTTGCCGTCGTCATCAACATCATCCTAGATTAACGTGTTATCAGGAGGTGTGGTCTGGACAGCTGAGTTGTATCATCGCTGGGACCAGCATCTAGTGGTTACTACAAGAACCGCCTGGTTAATTGGATGAAGGGCTTGTCCGCAGGATTGTAACAACTTTGTCGTAGTTAAAGCTACTTAAGTTATATTGATTGATAATTGCCTTTCCCAACTTTATTGAAATCTGTTAATTAAGATAGTTGCTTTTAGTTAGATAACCATTGGTGTCATTACTTATTGCATAATCGTTTCATGTGCTTTAATTGAAGCCAAGTAATATTAAACCAGCCTGACATTGTAACGCACGCCATTATTAAATGATTTGTACTTTAGTTTAAATACTTGATTACTTTTAAAAAGGAACTTTCTTAATGTTTTTAATACGTCAGCATTTATATAATCATAATAAACTTAATCTCTTTCTTTATTATCATTGAAACCTGACGTTGAGTTCAGTGCTTTCTGCTTAGTTGAAGGTTGTCCAAATCCCTTTGTTGCACGTTGTGTGTTCCAAAAGTATTCTTAAACTTAGGTGACTTCCGACGTGTGACAATCTGTTTGCTATGCTTTTTCGTGTTTTTATTTTCTTTGCTATTCTTTCCTTCATTGTTATTGTTGGTTCTATTATCTTTTCTGATGTAAATTTTTGCTATTTGTATAATTATGATTTCGTTTATTTTTGTTTTGTTTTTCCATTTTCCAACATTTTCTCTATTCATCTATTTTACTTGGTACATGATTTATTGATATTTTGTTCATTCATCTATTTTACTTGGTACATGATTTATTGATATTTTCTTCATTCATCTATTTTACTTGGTACATGATTTATTGATATTTTCTTCATTCATCTATTTTACTTGGTACATGATTTATTGATATTTTCTTCATTCATCTATTTTACTTGGTACATGATTTATTGATATTTTCTTCATTCATCTATTTTACTTGGTACATGATTTATTGATATTTTCTTCTTTCTTACCATCGGGATGAAACATTACAGTAAATTTGTACCGACTCTTCGTCTTTGGGTTTTGCTGTATTTTTTTTTCGTTTTGTTTTGTTTTGTTTTGTTTTTTTTTATTGTTTGTTTTTTTTTGTTTTTTTGTTTTTTTTTTTGTGTGTGTGTGCTTTTAATAGAAGTGCTCTCCCATTAAAACTTAAACAATTTTGCATATACATTCCCCAAATGTAGCTTTATAGCGGACTTTCCCACAATGGCATGACAAATCGTTGTGGTAATGCATGAACTAAGCTTCTCAAAAAGTTGAAGGTTTACTGGCCACATTAAATATTTATTACTTTTGCGTTTTTTTTTAAATGAACAAGTATCATTCTCCGATTCTACTTGTGAAAGCTCTGTGCCATTTCCTGTGTATTTGAGTGTCCAAGAGATGTTTTTCTTTTATTTCACATGTCATTCTCCTTTCTATTATGCAGACTTATGGGTTACAGCGTCGTTTTGTCAGCAACCAAAAAATGAAAACCAAAAGAGAGTCTTTTAACACATACGAGTTATCGTCGTGCTAAATGACTGATCGTCCTCGACTATCATTTGTTTTCAGTCTATTGAACCTATTTTGGCAGACATTGGGCCCTTCCGTGCTTCTCGATTCACTATTCTAGTTTTGTGCTTCACCAGGATAATCTTCATATCTTCATGTGTTTTAGCAATTATGGATCCGGCGTTGGTAAAAATATATTTGTGTTTGCTTTGCAAGTTGCGTTTGTTTTCCACAGGTAGGGTTCATGTATTTCCATAATAAACTTGTTCAGATAAAAAGAACAAAAAAAAAAAAAAAACTAAAGACACTGCACTTTCTTCAGACCATTAAATCTTCTTTGTGGTTTTCATCGGGGTGAGCTCTAGATCTAGATCTATTTCTAGAAACACATTGGACGGAGTTAAGGATAGAGAATACTAATGGCACAATGATCTCCTTAACTATGTCGGTGCTCTATTATTATTATTATTATTATTATTATTATTATTATTATTATTATTATTATTATTATTATTATTATTATTATTATTATTATTATTATTATTATTATAATTATTATTATTATTATTATTTTTCCTGTTTTTGATGTTGTTGTTATTGTTATCGTTATTATTTTTTTTCATCATCATCAAAAAAGCATCATATCCATTTTCATTATCAATATTACTAATAGTAGAAGTGGTAGTAGTAGTAGTAGTAGTAGTAGTAGTAGTAGTAGTAGTAGTAGTAGTAGTAGTAGTAGTAGTAGTAGTAGTAGTAGTAGTAGTAGTAGTAGTAGTAGTAGTAGTAGTAGTAGTAGTAGTAGTAGTTAGTAGTAAATGTTATTGTTGCAGCAGCAACAGCAGTCGTAGTAGTAGTAGTAGTAGTAGTAGTAGTAGTAGTAGTAGTAGTAGTAGTAGTAGTAGTAGTAGTAGTAGTAGTAGTAGTAGTAGTAGTAGTAGTAGTAGTAGTAGTAGTAGTAGTAGTAGTAGTAGTAGTAGTAGTAGTTGTAGTAGTAGTAGTAGTAGCAGTAGTGGTAGTGGTAGAAGTAGTAATAGTAGTAGTAGTAGTAGTAGTAGTAGTAGTAGTAGTAGTAGTAGTAGTAGTAGTAGTAGTAGTAGTAAATGTTATTGCTGTTGTTATTATGTCGTAGTAGTAGTAGTAGTAGTAGTAGTAGTAGTAGTAGTAGTAGTAGTAGTAGTAGTTGTTGTTGTTGTTGTTGTTGTTGTTGTTGTTGTTGTTGTTGTTGTTGTTGTTGTAGTAATAGTAATAGTAAATATTAAAATTACCATCATCATCATCATGATCAACAAGAACAACAAATATCATCTTGTTACATAAAAAACCAACGTTTTATGATAAATTATTATTATTATTATTATTATTATTATTATTATTATTATTATTATTATATTATTATTATTGTTATTATTATTATTATTATTATTATTATTATTATTATTATTGTTGTTGTTGTAGTTGTTATCATTATTATTATCATTATTATCATTATTATTATTATTATTATTATTATTATTATTATTATTATTATTATTATTATTATTATTATTATTATTATTATTATTATTATTATTATTATTATTATTATTATTATTATTATTATTATTATTTTTATTATTCTCTCGGTCCTCTTACTAAAAAAAAGTCCTAATCGAACAATAATGATTTTGCTTTTGCACCATTGTATAACATTATACTATCCAGTTTCAGGTGTAGAGGTGAAAGGAACCATCCAGTTCCAGATGTCGTGGGACGAGTTTGACGATGACATGAACCACGAGGTTTTCGTCAACGACCAGAAGACCAGTTTGCGAGAGGAGGGAAGCCAGGATGCAGGGCAAACTGGAGAATCGAATCTGACAGTCGGTGAAACTGACAGTGAACAGAGGACCAATTCCAGTGATCATGGGGGTGATGGCACTGGCAAAAACCTCGGATACCTCAAGATAATAAAGAATCTTACGAAACAAGGTAGACAACACAAATTTCATTTTTTCCTATAAATTTTGATGGACTCACTTCCCTTACAAGAGGCAGTGAGTTTTTTTTTTTTTTTTTTTTTTTTTTTTTTTGTGTAGCATTTATACATGTACATTAAAATTTCGTCGAAGCGTTCAAAATGCGTCACTTTAAATCTTTCGAAAAGCCCTCAGATGTTAGGTCACAGTTGAGATTGCTTAATTTGTTGATATTTTGAGTTCTTACTAGATCGAAAAGAGTATTGCAGCACTAGAATGAATTATGAACGTTTGGTTTTATCTTTTTCAGTCCTTTTTAAACAGTTAATTATGAGAAGTGAAAAATTAGTTTACTTTTCTCTTTGCTTTGTTCACATTTTCAAAGTTTTCTTATTGCGTTGTTTCGCGATAAATTAGCTCGTAAGTTCAATTTCCGATCGCAATTCTCTCGGTAATCAGAGAGAAGTGAACTTTCAGATGATGCATATCGATATAAGGAGTTCACGAAATCAACAAAAATTTTGTTCAGAACTAGCTTAATTTGCTATTGTTATTGAATTCGACGTTCCGCGGTAAATGTAGGGAGAAGTTAAAGGTTTGCGAAATACGTGAATCTAACATCAAGTTTGAGTTTAATATAAGCTATCTTCCTTCTCATAGCAATATGGAAAAGGAAACGAAGACTTAAGCTGTGCTCTAAAGTTTCTTGCGACAAAAATTGTTGATTTTGGCCTTTAAACGCATCGTAAAGTTCCTAACTAGACCTCCTACAAGGTTTTTTTTTTCCTTTTTCAATATGTTAATTCTCCAAAGTGCATGTAACTGTAACTATGTTTCCATCGGCCGCCTCTGTATAGCCAGACGGTACAGGCGGTCAAGCCATTCCGCCGTGTCCCCTCTGGACGACAGCTACGCCCGACACGGGCCAGAGTGCGTGAAGAAACAGGAACAGCTGGCCAAGATCTATCTCGCTACCAAACTGCGCGAGGAGACACACACAGACACAGGAGATGTTCAAGACGTGATCGACGACGCTGACTCTCTGGAAGGAGAGAAACAGGAGAACCTCCCAGTCGCCCAAGGAGTTCCGGGCATTCCCGAAGCTCCCGTCGTCTTCGCCAAGGAGCAAGAGAATGAGAAGACTGAGAAGACTGAGAAGGGCGTAGCCAAGGATTTGGTCAATGCAGTGGACGTGGGAGATGACGGTCGTCCGAAGGACAAGAAGGACGGGCTCCATGTCGCCGTGCTGGTGGAGGAGGGAGAGGAGGCCAGGCTGGCGTGCCACTACTGTCATGGTCCCGACAACGAAGGTTGGTTCCTACTTGAGCAGTTCGTGTTTACACCTATTGGTTTTGGATTCTTAGGAGTTTATTTTTTTTTTTCTTTTCTTTATATCTCTAGCTCTGTCCCTACACCTTTTTCTATATGTCTGTTTGTTTGTCTGTCTGACTCTCTCTCTCTCTCTCTCTCTCTCTCTCTCTCTCTCTCTCTCTCTCTCTCTCTCTCTCTCTCTCTCTCTCTCTCTCTCTCTCTCTCTCTCTCTCTCTCTCTTTGTCTTTATCTATCTATCAATTTTCATATCTGTCTTTCCCTATCCTTTCAGCCAATCTGTCTACACGTATTTATGTAATCTGACTAACTATCTGTCTATCTATTTTCCTATCTATCTATCTATCTATCAATCTGCATCTATCTATCTATCTATCTATCTATTTATCAATCTATCTGTATCTATCCAATATTCTATCTGTCTATCTATCTATCTTTGTACGTATATATATATATATATATATATATATATATATATATATATATGTATGTATGTATGTATGTATGCATCTATCTATCTATCTATCTAATCTATCTATCCATCTATCTATCTCTATTTATCTATCTATCTATCTAATAATATATCTATCTATCTGTCAGTTTCTATCTTTATCTATCATTTTATTTATGTATGTATGTATGCATCTATCTATCTATCTATCTATCTATCTATCTATCTCTATTTATCTATCTATCTATCTAATAATATATCTATCTATCTATCTGTCAGTATCTATCTTTATCTATCATTTTATTTATATCTATTTGTCTATCTGTACCTAGATCTATCTATGTATCTATCTATCTATCCATTTATCTATCTACCTTTCTATCGGTATTTATCTATTTGTATCTCTCTATCTATCTATCTATCTATCTATATATATATATATATATATATATATATATATATATATCTCTGTATCTATCTATCCATCTGTCCATTATTTATCTATCTATCTGTATCTAGATTTGCATAATTGCATTCTCTATTTTTTATCCCTTTATTTACCTATCTATAAAACCTTCTATTCATATCTTTTTCTATATATAGCTCTGACTATTTTCCCGATCTACCCACTGCTGTTTTATCAATCTTACTACCTTCCTATCTATTTGTCTTTATATCTGTTCATATCTAGCTAGCCATTCTGTATGAATATCTATCTATTTATCTATATAATTATTTTAGAGTCTATCTGTTAAGATCATTTCTATTTTTCATCTACCTGTCAGTATATACCCAATTCTCTATGCTGCGCTCTCTCTCTCTCTCTCTCTCTCTCTCTCTCTCTCTCTCTCTCTCTCTCTCTCTCTCTCTCTCTCTCTCTCTCTCTCTTTATATATCTCTCACACACACACATAATTTCTCTTCTCCCTCTCTCTCTCTCTCTCCTCCCTCTCTCCATACTTTAGATCAGCCAAGAAAGGAAGCAGACAGAGACAAGAGTCGGAGATCTATGATGTGGTACCGACTCAGTCGCAGGAAGCAGTTCGGATTTTACAAGGTTGGACAATGTTCACACTGATGCTGTTATCCAAAACTAACTCGATGCAGTGATGTAGGCAGGGACGATAACAATGGGAATAAGATGATTGGTAAAAAAGATAATAATGGTATCAATGACCAAAGTACTTTGGAGATGATCTGAAAGATCATGATGTTCGTGATAATCGTGGGGTGGGGGAAAGAAGAAACCAAAGGAGAAACTGGTGGTGACCACAATTAATATTATTAAAACAAATTTAAACATAAAAAAGTGGAAGTGTCTTTTGAAAATAAAAAGTAAAAAGCTTCGTTTGAGACAAAAACTTTTTTTCTGTTGGAATAAGTACAAAAACCTTCATATTTAGGGAAGAATATTGCAGCTTGTTAGTCAGAATTCAGATATTCGGTCCGAGAACTACAGATTTACAAAACATGAAGAAGTAAGAATCTCGTTGTTTCACGCCATCTTCTCGTAGATCAAAGAGGTCGACCTTGACATGCACGATGACCCCAAGCTGAACCGCGTCTATGTCACTGAGACCCACACGCTGGTGCTGCGAGAGGTGAAGGTCAAACAGCGAGGGACCTACTTCTGCAGGGATACATCCGACCCGGAAGGGGACGTTCCCGACAGACTTTCGGAGCAAGACCTCGCCAATTTTCTAAAGGTCTTTCCAAGTAGCCCAGCTAAAAACTCTCGTAACGTTTCAAATTGAACTCTTTTATCTGAGAAAGCTCAATGCGGCGGCCGTTCAAATAGATTGACAGAAGTTGGAATGTAAGGTTTACCCGCAAAGTTTAATGTTTTCATGTTAGTACTTTATGAATGTTCCATTACGTCTATGATTTTGACTCGATGATATGCCTCTAGCATGCCTGCTCCAATAAGCCGCAGCTTTAGAAAAGAAAAAGGGAATCGGGGAATCTATGGTTTAAAATAGAAGTTACAGATTTATTGTCAACCAAAGAGTCGTATGAAAATTTCAGTTAAGCTCTCATTTTGTTAACTTTTTTTTGACAGAGCTTTTTGTAATTTTAACTTTTTTATTTTCCAGGCATTTACTTACTTAGCTTGTTATCAAACTTTCTTTATCTTTTTTGAGTAACAAAATAGTAACATTTTTTAATCTTACCTTATACTTATAGTTATATTTGTTCTTAGTGCTATACTTGAAATATCTGCTTCTTTAGTACTAGTAGGCACCAGGAAAAAAAATCAGAAGCTCAATATAACGTTTTACAATAACACTCTATGTGAGTTAAACAGTGATAGGTGCTCATTCAAAGTATTTTATCTTTAAATATGGAAGGCAGTTATTAAACTTAGAATGGCTTGAGAGACGAAATTATAGATATTTGATTACTTTCAAAATTATGCCTTTAATTTCCCCGTCTGACTGACCCTTGGCCTCCAGAGGGATGACCTGCTGCGGTTTCTATACCACTTGGACGTGCTGAAGGTGACCCAGGTCAAGGCCATGCTAGTGAGGTCATCGTCCGAGGAGGCGACAGGCCTGCCCCTCCCTGCCCGAGCTGCAAACATCACCGAGCTGGACCTCAGAGTCATCTCCTCCTGGCAGGTGTGAAAGTTTTCACTTTATTATGGAATTGATGAGTCCAGTCCGGGCTAAGATGAGATGACGCTTGTCATTGCAAGCCCATTACTCTTCTATAAGGCATGGCAGGGCTGTGGCTCTGGGTGTGAAAGTTTTCACTTTATTATGGAAGTGATGAATTTAGTCCGGGCTAAGATGAGATGACGCTTGTCATTGCAAGCCCATTACTCTTCTATAAGGCATGCCAGGGCTGTGGCTCTGGGTGTGAAAGTTTTCACTTTATTATGGAAGTGATGAGTCCAGTCCGGGGTAAGACGAGATGACGCTTGTCATTGCAAGCCCATTACTCTTCTATAAGGCAAGGCAGGGCTGAAAGGAGGAGACTTCTACGATACTCATCACTGACGACCAAACTCGAACGTTCGTTATGATTACATAGCCTGTTAAAAGTGAGGTTTACAAAAGTTCTTTTACACTTTCCCAAAAATGTTTCTTCTTGAAAGGTAAGTAACGATACCATGGCTATTGGTAGGCTTGTAGAGGTTAGTGATTTTATGTGAACAATGCTGTGCAATTTCTCTTCCTTCACCCGCCTTTTTTTTCCTCTATACTGGATATGACAACTTTCACTTAATCTATATCGAAACTATCAAATGTTATTTTTACGTTAGTTTTTTATTCTAAATTTAGTAGCTGTAATTGGTACATTCGTTGTCATTGTTTGGTTACTTCTTTTTCAAGACCTCTATACCATTAACACTAACAGTAGCTTAAATATGTGTGAAATTCGGTAACAAAGTAAAAAAGTTCTTTATTCCCTCATAAACATGGAGACCTAGAAATTTTGAAAAATGCTGAGCTTTTTTCGTTTTTTGTTTGTTTGCTTACCTTCATCTTAAATTCGCATTAAAAGATTGGTCTCGATATGGAAATAAAAGTTTGTAGAGTTTCTTTTTAAAACTTGTTAAGTGAACCGGAAGGAGGTAAGCCCTTTGCCTGTGAGGATATCTCGGAAAGTTACCAAACCATTGGACAATGAGTCTCTGTGTGTGTCCCGCCCTCAGGAGTGGAGCCTGTGTTCGAACTGTGGGGACAGTCCAGGCACCAGAAGGCGTCTCGGCCAGTGCATGATCCAGCGATTACCAACAGCAGACGCGTCCGACACACGCTTCTCGTTCTTGGCTATGATTCTCTCCCTTTACAAGGATGGTGTACCGTGCAGGTTAATTTTTGTTATTGTAAAGCTTTCTTGTGGGAGTATGAAGTAATGTGAATGCAACAACTATTTCACTTTTATGGATGAACAGAGAAACATCTACATCAAAGTGTTTTATTGCGAAAAAATGCAATGCATTAAAAAAAAATTGCGATCTATGCCAGTTCAAAACTAGATGGTGTGTGAAGGTAGCTCTGTCGAGTTTTATCAGGATTTGAACACTTGACCGTCTGAAAGCTCAAACTATGAGAAAGTTATAACGAAAACCATTGCATCAATACCCGGCACCTCTTTTAGCAAATACGTACCAAGCTATTTTGTCCATAGACTAACTGTCCTGCAGATAAAAGCGCATGACATCTTATCTGAATTTTTTTTTCCTTTAACCAAGGAAATTTTCTATGCTCCATCAATTTAAATTATCAACACTTAAATATTCCACCAACTTTTGCAAATGCATACGATAGTCTCTGTAGCAGATCATTCATTTCAGGAGATTCTAGGTTATTAAAAGTTAAGGCAGTCGATGGTTCAGTAGAGCACCAGAGGTAATCGCTCGCATTCCCTTTAGAGACAAGTCAACCGATCAAGTCTTCGAAGGACTTAGGTTAGCTGTTATCTTTGTACCGTTTCATTTCTCGTACAAAAGCTACGTCCAGTCCTTGAGGAGGTGTTGGGGTCCGTGTGGCTTGCGCACTTCCTCACTGATCAGCATCAAGTACAAAAGCTACGTCCAGTCCTTGAGGAGGTGTTGGGGTCCGTGTGGCTTGCGCACTTCCTCACTGATCAGCATCAAGTACAAAAGCTACGTCCAGTCCTTGAGGATGTGTTGGGGTCCGTGTGGCTTGCGCACTTCCTCACTGATCAGCATCAAGTACAAAAGCTACGTCCAGTCCTTGAGGAGGTGTTGGGGTCCGTGTGGCTTGCGCACTTCCTCACTGATCAGCATCAAGTTTCCGCTGCGTGGTTCAGACTATGGCGTCAGTGATGGAAAAGTCAAGTATGTCCTGCTTGGTGTGGGCTCCAAATTAGAACTATGGGAATTTTTCAGTGCTGAATTAGCTTTCCTTACATCCTTACATCTGATGTCTGGTTCGCCCCCCCCCCCCAGGTCTTCCTTGTTCCAAGGCCATGACGCATTAATTGATCACGTGAAACGACCAGACGAAGTGCAAGAGCAGGAATGCCAAGTGAGCTGTGGCAACTACACCGTCAAGATGGCCGACATCTTAGTGCGTGACGCGCTACAGGTCAAGCCGCTGAGAGAGCTGCACTTCGTGGAGCATGAGGGACACTCGGTCACAATCAAATGTCCAAAGGCACCTCTGGACTTTCCTGTCGCCTGGGTCAACGGGACGAGGTATGTGTAGCAGGACAGCCGTTGGGGATCCATGAGATGCTGGCGGTATTTTCGCCGGGTTAAATGTCTTGTTTTTCTGTTTTCATTTTTCATGTCTGCATCCATCTGTAGGTTTCTATATATCTATTTATTTTTCTGTCAGTAAGCCCGATTGTCTTTTGTGCCTTCCTTTTCTTTGCCCCTCTTTTACTTTCTTTCTCGATCTTTTTTTTTTATCTTATCTTTTCTCTTCCTCTCTCCGTCTGTTTCACTTCTTCCGTCTCTCTTATGTTCTTTAATCACACATTCCTCTGTCTTTGCTTGGATGCCTGTGACGTGACTAATTTATCTGTTTCCCTCAATTACTCTCTATGTTTTTTTCCTTTTGTTTCTGTCTTCAAGAAATATTGTGTTACGTCTTTTTCTTATTTTCGGAAAAAAAAACTATCACACTTTCTTGTGCTCCTTTAAATTTTAGTTTTCTGGCTTTTTCGCTCTATTTTTAATGGATCTTAATATCTAGCCGTATTGTTTTTTTGTTTCCTTGCATTAAGTCGTTTTTTGTTTGTTTTTTTGTTTGTTTGTTGTTTATTTGGTTTTTTTTTAATTTGTTTCTGTCTTTCTTTTTTGTGTGTTTCTTTCTTTATCTTGTTTTTAAGTCAATTTTGTACACTGTCAACTACATCTAGCTATATTTAAATATATAAATCCTTATTATGAAGCAAGCAAACTGATTAGCGGTGATGAAAATAGATACACCAGTTTTTGCCCTACTCCGATCTGTTTATACTTATGGATCTAGATCTAGGTGCCGTCCTTAGCGATGAATAATTGTCATCACAGCCAATATTTCCATCTTCCAGGATTCTAATTGGTCCATTGCTGCACAGAATTACTAGGGGTCGGGTTAGTGTTGATGAGCGAAACCATCTGCACATAAAAAAGGTACTTCCTGCGGATTCCGGTCACTACGCATGCGTGTTTGCAGGACGGGTCAGAGGTCGCATGAGGCTGGAGGTGACCCCCAAACCAAAGGAGTGCAAGTCTTGTCGCTACGCGTATTACTTGTTGTTGACCTTCATTTTTGATTTCTTGGTGTACTGTTTCATGGTGGTGGTTAAACATAAAGACCGCCAACTGAACCTCAACTACGATCTGTTGGGCTCTGCCGCAGACAGTGGCAGCGATGAGAGCAGTGGAAGCAGCAGCGAGACTGATGAGGAAGAGAAGAAAAAGAAGAAGGGTGCTGATGATGAAGATGAAGAAGAGGGTGATGAAAGTGAAGAGGGTGTTGAGGAGGAGGGAGAGGAGGAAGCCGATGAGAGTAGCAACGCGAAGAGGAGGGCCGCCGCGGGCCAAAGCGCTGGCGACGCTGGAGTCCGTCTGGACATTTTTGACGACATTCAGGTGAGCCCGCGCGATTTTAGTAACAGCGCCAGTGATATGGTGGGAGTGAGAGGACGGCCTGACGGCGCTGCAGCACCCGGCATGGCTAGTTGTGCTGGTGAACACATTGGCGGACACATTGATGGA
>JAWDGP010003681.1:0-13329 GCA_033675545.1 Elysia crispata | reverse complement strand
AGAGAAAGAGAAGAGAAGAGAGAGAGAGAGAGAGAGAGAGAGAGAGAAGAGAGAGAGAGAGAGAGAGAGAGAGAGAGAGAGAGAGAGAGAGAGAGAGAGAGAGAGAGAGAGAGAGATATTCTCTCCTCGAATCGAGGTAACTGCTGTTATTAAAATTAGAAACGAAAAATGTACAGGTGAGAGAAGCAAGTAAATAGTTCAAACTTTTAAGAGAATTTTGAACACATTGTGTCTGGAACAAAATACTCTAACATGAGATTTGTTTTTAAAAAGTGATTAAGAGTGGAAATCTTCAGGAAGATGTCGAAACTATATTGTTCACCAGAGAGGAGTGGTGTGAAGCCTAGCAGAGGAGGCCAACTCTCCGAAAGGATTGAGATAATTCGGCCTGGACGGCTACACTCTACAGTGAGTGGTGTGAAGCCTAGCAGAGGAGCCAACCTCCGAAAGGATTGGAGATATCTAATTCGGACGGCTACACTCTTACAGGACTTGTGAGGCACCGTAAAAAAAAAAAAAAATAGGTAGAGTGCAGTCTAAAAAGGTACCAAAACAATACTAAACACGCGTGAGCTATTCGCTTTACGTTTTCGTCAGACACAAAAAACAAGGAACAATAAACCACACAAGGATATTTAGAGATTTAAATTTGAAGTAAAAAAAAACTCGGTGAAGAAAAAAAAGGAAGAAAAAAATATTGTGTGGTTTGTTCTTGTTTTTGTGTCTGACGAAGGCGTGAAGCCGAAAGCTCACGTGTTTTGTGTTGCTTCGGTACCTTTCGGGGAGCTGTACCTCTACCTATTTTTTGGGGGAGTTTTTTACGGTACTTCACAACTTTTCACAAAGCTCCACTGCGACATTCAATTTAATTGACCGCATACTTTACACTAGATGGACAAAGCCTTGAAAGAACTTTTGGGTCTGTAGGAAGTGTGGAGATAGCCACTATCATGGAAGGCAGGCAGGCACTTTTACGACGTGACTGAAAACTCATCCTAGTGTAGCTATAGCGGTTAAGGTGAGAAACCTTCAGTAAGACCATTATTGTAGAAAATTTATTCCACACTGACAGTTTCGGTAGGTTTTTAATATCAAGTGCTTGTGGGCGTTAAAAAAAAACTCAGAAAGAAAATTTGTACAGGACCGACTCAAATTGACAGTTTCAGAAGTGAATATCAGCGCATGCGGTTAAGGTGAGAAACCTAAAGACCAGGTTTGTAATAGGACCGACTCCACACTGACAGTTTCGGTAGGTTTTAATATCAAGTGCTTGTGGGGCGCGGTTAAGGTGAGAAACCTTAGTAAGACCATTTGTACAGGACCGACTCCATACTGACAGTTTCGGTAGCAGTTTTAATATCAAGTGCATGTGGGGTGGTTAAGGTGAGAAACCTTAGTAAGACCATGTACAGGACCGACTCCATACTGACAGTTTCGGTAGGTTTTAATATCAAGTGCCTGTGGTTCTCATTGACAGTA
Source organism: Elysia crispata (assembly GCA_033675545.1). Classification (NCBI taxonomy): domain Eukaryota; kingdom Metazoa; phylum Mollusca; class Gastropoda; family Plakobranchidae; genus Elysia; species Elysia crispata. Next base: position 11,850 of record JAWDGP010003681.1, on the reverse strand, counting down.
AAAAAAATTGTAACAGCAAGCACCACATACCAGAGATGCTTTTGTTGGACTGACAAGCACATTGTCATACTAACCCCGCCGTGCCACTGTCAAGTATGAATTATGAACCTACCATAAACATACACTGTCTCCATGCTACGACCCACATATGAATTATTAACACAGTTGTATTATGCAGAGTGTCATTCTGTAACGATACAATCTCACAGAATTGCCAGATGTTTAACTTACAAAAAAATTTCCGCTGCGAAAAAAAAGAATAATAGTTCCTCGATTATAATTATATCATAACCATACACCTAATGCTACATTTATAGCAAAACAAACTCACAGTCTGAACTATAATTAAACGGTTCTGTCCATTCATATTGCCAATTGATAGCAATGAGCTTTCACTGAAGAGTTAGATGTTCAACTCACAACAATTCTATCGCTTTCTATTTTAATTATCAGCAAATGAAATGTTCACGCTCAAGGAAAAGTTTTTTGTGGTTGTTTTAATTACCTTCTCTCCCTGATGAGATGAAAGGGTATTTTGTTTATCTCATTAACACCTTGTGCATAATTCACAACACAATCTTTGCTACCAGTTCAAACGTGTGTTCATTTCAGTTGTTTCCAACACGAGAAATGCGCATGTGAAGTTAACCGCAGAACACCAGCACTTTAAGAAATGAAGTCTACAACAACGCATAAAAGATGAATCACAGATTTGTAAAGCCCGGAACTCCACGGCTTGAGACGGTACGTCCTGGAGTCTTGGTCTGTCGGTACAAGTCACAGCACGGGCTGCTAAGTACACACGCTGCGCGGGCTGGCGAGAGAAACTGGCGGCGCTTACTGTGGGCCGGGTGAGTACAGGTCGGGCAACTGGGTGCGCGACGGTGAGACACAGTGAGGGAGAGAGAGGAGGGGAGAGTGAGTGAGGTAGAGGGAGGGAGGGAGTGAGGAGGGAGGTGAGTGAGAGAGAGAGAGAATGAGTGACGTAGAGGGAGAGTGAATGAGGTGGGGAGAGTGAATGAGGGAGGGATAGTGAGTGAGGGAGATGGAGAGAGAGAGTGAGGAGGGGAGAGTGAGTGAGAGTAGAAGGGAGAGTGAATGAGGGTAGGGAGGGAGAGTGAATGAGGTAGAGTGAGGGTGAGTGAGGTAGAGGCAGAGTGAATGAGGTAGAGGGAGAGGAATGAGGGGTAGAGAGAGAGTGAGTGAGGTAGAGGGAGAGTGAGTGAGGTAGAGGGAGAGTGAGTGAGGTAGAGGGAGAGTGTGAGTGAGGGAGAGGGAGAGTGGGTGGGGTAGAGGCAGAGTGAGTGAGGGAGAGGGAGAGTGAGAGTGAGGTAGAGGGAGAGTGAGTGAGGTAGAGTGTGTGTGTGAGAGAGAGAGAGGGAGAGTGAATGAGGTGAGGGCAGAGTGAGTGAGGTAGAGGGAGAGTGAGTGAGGTAGAGTGAGAGTGTGTGAGGTAGAGGCAGAGTGAGTGAGGTAGAGGGAGAGTGAATGAGGGAGGAAAGGGAGAGTGAGTGAGGGTAGAGGCAGAGTTAGTGAGGGTAGAGAGAATGGTGGAGAGAGTGAATGAGGGTAGAGGGAGAGTGGTGAGGTAGAGGGAGAGTGGAGGTGGGGTGGAGAGAGAGTGAGTGAGGTAGAGGGAAGGTAGGTGGGTAGAATAGGTGGGTGGGGTGGGGGAGTGGATGAGGGAGAGGGAGAGTGAGTGAGGGGAGAGGGAGAGTGAGTGAGGTAGAGGGAGAGTGAATGAGGTAGAGGGAGAGTGAGTGAGGGAGAGGGAGAGTGAATGAGTGGGAGAGTGAATGAGGTAGAGGGAGGTGGGTGAGGGTGGGGAGAGTGAATGAGGTGGGGAGAGTGAATGAGGGAGAGGGAGAGTGAGTGAGGGAGAAAGAGAGTGAATGGTGGGGGAGAGTGAATGAGGTAGAGAGTGAATGAGGTGGGGGAGTGAGTGAGGGTAGAGGAGAGTGTGAGTGAGGTAGAGGGAGAGTGAGTGAGGGAGAGGGAGAGTGAGTGAGGGAGAGAGAGTGAGTGAGAGAGAGAGAGTGAGTGAGGGAGGAGGGAGAGTGAGTGAGGGAGAGGGAGAGTGAGTGAGGGAGAGTGAGAGTGAATGAGTGGAGGGAGAGTGAATGAGGTAGAGGGAGAGTGAATGAGGTAGAGGGAGAGTGAATGAGGTGGGGGGAGAGTGAGTGAGGTAGAGGGAGAGGGAGAGTGAATGAGGTGAGAGGGAGAGTGAATGAGGTAGAGGGAGAGTGAATGAGGTGGGGAGAGTGAGTGAGGGAGGGAGAGTGAATGAGGTAGAGGGGAGAGTGAGTGAGGAGAGGGAGAAGTGAATGAGGGTGGGAGGTGGTGGGGTAGAGGGGAGGTGTAGGTGATGTGGGGGAGAGTGAGGGGGAGAGTGAGTGAAAGTGAGGGAGAGTGAATGTGAGAGTGAGGCAGAGTGGGTGGGTGGGGAGAGTGAGTGAGGTGGGGGAGAGTGAGTGAGGGAGGGAGAGTGAGTGAGGTGGGGAGAGTGAGTGAGGTAGAGGGAGAGTGGGAGTGGGGTGGGGGAGAGTGAGTGAGGGTGGGGAGAGTGAGTGATGTGGGGGAGAGTGAGTGAGGGAGAGTGGGGAGTGAGAGAGAGAGTAGGTGGTGGGGAGAGTGAATGATGTAGAGGAGGATGGTGAGGGGGAGGGAGGGGTAGATGATGTGGGGAGAGTGAGAGGTGGGGGAGAGGGAGAGTGAATGAGGTGGGGAGAGAGTGAGTGATGTAGAGGGAGAGTGAGGTGAGGTGGGGGAGAGTGGGTGAGGTAGAGGCAGAGTGAGTGAGGGAGAGTGAGTGAGAGGGAGAGTGAATGGTGGGGAGATGAATGAGGTGGGAGAGTGGAATGAGGGTGGGGAGAGTGAGTGAGGGAGAGTGATTGAGGTGGGGAGAGTGAAGGAGGTAGAGGGAGAGTGTAGTGGGGTGGGGAGAGTGAATGAGGGGAGAGGGAGAGTGAGTGAGTGGGGAGTGGGCGGGGTAGAGCAGGTGAGTGAGTTGAGGAAAGTGAGTGAGGTGAGGGAGAGTGAGTGAGGTAGAGGGAGGGAGTGAGTGAGGGTAGAGGCAGAGTGAGTGGGGTAGAGGGAGAGTGAGTGAGGTGGGGAGAGTGAGTGAGGGTAGAGGGAGAGTGAATGAGAGGGAGAGTGAAGTGAGAGAGAGTGAATGAGGTGGGGAGAGTGAGTGAGGGAGAGGAAAGTAGAGTGAGGGAGAGGAGAGTGAGTGAGGTAGAGGGAGAGTGAGTGGGGAGAGAGAGAGTAGGTGGGGAGGGAGAGAGTGAGTGAGGTAGAGGGAGGTAGGTAAGGGAGGGAGAGTGAGTGAGGGAGAGGGAGAGTGAATGGGGAGAGGGAGAGTGAGTGGGGTAGAGGGATGATGAGTGAATGAGGGAGAGAGAGAGTGAGTGAGGGTGGGGAGAGTGAGTGGGGAGGGAGAGTGAGTGAGGTGGGGAGAGTGAGTGAGGGAGAGGGAGAGTGAGTGGGGAGAGGAGAATGAGTGAGGGAGGGAGAGTGAGTGAGGTGGGGAGAGTGAGTGGGGAGAGGGAGAGTGGGTGGTGGGGGAGAGTGAGTGAGGGAGAGGGAGAGTGAGTGAGGTGGGGAGAGTGGGCGGGGAGAGAGAAGTAGGTGGGGAGAGAGAGTGAATGAGGTGGGGAGTGAATGGGGAGAGAGAGTGAGTGAGGTGAGGGAGAGTGAGTGAGGTAGAGGGGAGAGTGAGTGAGGTAGAGGGAGGAGGTAGGTGGTGGGGAGAGTGGTGAGGTGAGGGAGGGAGAGTGAGTGAGGTGGGGAGAGTAGGCGTGGGGAGGGAGGGAGTGAGTGGGGGAGAGGGAGGTAGGTGGTGGGGAGAGTGAGTGAGTGGGGAGAGTGAGTGAGGGAGGGAGGAGTGAGTGAGGGAGGGAGGTGAGTGAGTGGGGAGAGTGAGTGAGGGAGAGGGAGGGGCGTCGGGATGGGGGAGAGTGAGTGAGGTGGGAGGGAGGTGAAGGAGGTGGGTGGGGGAGAGTGGTGGGGTGGGGGGTGGGTGGTGGGGAGAGTGAATGAGGGAGAGAAGTGAGTGAGGGAGGAGAGTGTGGGGTAGAGAGTGAGTGGAGAGGGAGAGTGAGTGAGGTGAGAGGGAGGTAGGTGAGGTGGGGAGAGTGGTAGGGAGAGGGAGAGTGAGTGAGGGAGAGAGTGGGTGGGTGGGGAGAGTGAGTGAGAAGGGGAGAGTGGAGGTGAGGGAGAGAGTGAATGAGGGAGAGAGTGAAGTGAGGGAGGGAGAGTGAATGAGGGAGAGAGAGTAGGTGAGGTAGAGGGGAGAGTGAGTGAGGGAGAGGGAGAGTGAGTGGGGTGGGAGAGGGAGGGAGTGAGTGAGGGGAGGGAGAGTGGAGGTGAGGTAGAGGGAGAGTGAGTGAGGGAGAGGGGAGAGTGAGTGAGGTGAGAGGGAGAGTGAGTGAGGAGAGGGAGGTAGAGTGGGGGAGAGGGAGAGTGAGTGAGGGAGAGGGAGAGTGAATGAGGTAGAGTGAATGAGGGTAGAAGGGAGAGTGAATGAGGTGGAGGGAAGTGAATGAGGTAGAGGGAGAGTAGTGGTGGGGAGAGTGAATGAGGGTGGGAGAGTGAATGAGGTAGAGAGAGAGTGAATGAGGGTAGGGGAGAGTGAGTGAGGGAGTGGAGAGTGAATGAGGTGGAGGGAGAGTGAGTGAGGGAGAGGGAGAGTGAATGAGGTAGAGGGAGAGTGAGTGAGGTGGGGAGAGTGAGTGATGTGGGAGAGTGGTGGGGGAGAGGGAGAGTGAGTGAGGTGGGGAGAGTGGGTGGGGTAGAGACAGAGTGAGTGGTGGGAGAGTGAGTGAGGGTGGGGGGAGAGTGAGTGAGAAGAGGAGAGTGAGTGAGGTAGAGAGTGGGTGAGGTGGGAGGTGGGTGGGTGGGGGAGAGTGAGTGAGGTGGGGAGAGTGGGTGAGTGGGGGAGAGTGAGTGAGGGAGAGTGAAGGAGGGAGAGGGAGAGTGAGTGTGAGGGTGGGAGAGTGAATGATGTAGAGGGAGAGTGAGTGGGGAGAGGGAGAGTGAATGGATGTAGAGGGAGAGTAAGGTGAGGGAGAGGGAGAGTGAATGGGGTAGGTGGTAGGTGATGTGGGGAGTGAGTGAGGTAGAGGGAGAGTGAGTGAGTAGGAGCAGAGTGAGTGAGGGAGAGTGAGTGAGGGAGAAGGAGAGTGAATGAGGTGAGGGAGAGTGAATGAGGTGGGGAGAGTGAATGAGGTAGAGGGAGTGAGTGGGGAGGGAGAGTGATTGGGGTGGGGGAGAGTGAAGGAGGTAGAGGGAGAGTGAGTGAGGCCAGAGGGAGAGTGAATGAGGGAGAGGAGAGTGGTGGTGGGGAGAGTGGAGGTGAGGGTAGAGGCAAAGTGAGTGGGGTTGAGGAGAGTGAGTGAGGTGGGAGAGTGGGGGTGGTGGGGAGCAATGGTGGGTGGTGGGGAGAGTGGAGTGTGGTGGGGAGAGTGGGTGAGGGTGGGGGAGAGTGAATGAGGGAGAGGGAGAGGGAGTGAGTGGGGAGGGGAGAGTGAATGAGGTGGGGAGGTGAGTGAGGGAGAGGGAGAGAGTGAGTGAGGGAGAGGGAGAGTAGGTGAGTGGGGAGAGTGAGAGTGAGGAGAGGGAGAGAGAGTAAGTGAGGGAGAGAGTGAGTGAGGTAGAGGGGAGAGTGAATGGTGGGGAGAGTGAGTGAGTGAGAGGGAGAGTGAATGAGGTAGAGGCAGAGTGGAGGTGGTGGGGAGAGTGAGTGAGGGAGAGGATGGAGTGAATGAGGGAGAGACAGAGTGAGTGAGGTAGGGAGGGAGTGAGTGAGAGAGAGGGAGAGTAAGTGAGGTAGAGGGAGAGTGAGTGAGGGAGAGGAGAGTGAGTGAGGGAGGGAGAGTGAGTGAGGGAGAGGAGAGTGAGTGAGGGTAGAGGGAGAGTGAGTGAGGTGGGGGAGAGTGAGTGAGGTAGAGGGAGAGTGGATGGGGAGAGGGAGGTGGGTGAGGGTAGAGGGAGAGTGAGTGAGGGAGGGAGAGTGGAGGGAGAGGAGAGTGAATGAGGTGGGGGAGAGTGAATAGGGAGAGGGAGAGTGAGTGAGTGAGGGAGAGTGAGTGAGGTAGAGGGAGAGTGAGTGAGGTGGGGGGAGAGTGGGTGAGGTGGGGAGAGTGGAGTGAGGGAGAGGGAGAGTAGGTGAGGTGGGGGGAGAGTGGGTGGGGAGAGGGAGAGTGAGTGAGGGAGGGAGAGTGAGTGAGGTGGGAGAGAGTGAGTGAGGTGGGAGAGTGAGTGAGAGGGAGGGAGTGAGTGAGGGAGAGGGAGAGTGAGTGAAGGGTGGGAGAGTGAGTGAGGGTGAGGGAGAGTGAGTGAGGTGGGGAGAGTGGATGGTGGAGGGGAGAGTGGGTGAGGGTGGGGGGAGAGTGAGTGTGGTGGGGAGAGTGGGTGGGGTGGGGAGAGTGAATGAGGGAGAGGGAGAGTGAGTGAGGGAGAGGAGAGTGAGTGAGGGTGGGGAGAGTGAGTGAGGTGGGGGAGAGTGAAACCCAGAGGTAGGTGGTGGGAGAGTGGAGTGGGTGGGGGAGGTAGGTGGGGTGGGGAGAGTGAGTGAGGTAGAGGGCAGAGTGAGTGGGTAGAGGGAGAGTGAGTGAGGTGAGGAGAGTGAGTGAAGGAGGGAGAGTGAATGAGGTAGAGGGAGAGTGGGGAGTGAGGGGAGAGGGAGAGTGAGTGAGGGAGAGGTGGGTGAGGTGAGGTGGGGAGAGTGAGTGAGGGAGAGGGAGAGTGAATGAGGGAGAGGGAGAGTGAGTGAGGGTAGAGGGAGAGTGAGTGGTGAGAGGAGAGTGAGTGAGGGAGGGAGAGTGAGTGAGGTAGAGGGAGAGTGGAGTGAGGGAGGGAGAGTGAATGAGGGAGAGACAGAGTGAGTGAGGGTGGGGAGAGTGAGTGAGGTAGAGGGAGAGTAGGTGAGGTGGGGAGTGAGTGAGTGGGGAGTGAGAGTGAGTGAGGGAGAGTGAGTGGGGTAGAGGGAGAGTGAGTGGTGGGGAGGAGAGTGAGTGGGGTGAGAGGGAGGTGGGTGGTGGGGAGAGTGAGTGGGGTAGAGGGAGAGTGGGTGAGTGGGGAGAGTGAGTGAGGTAGAGGGAGAGTGAAGTGAGAAGGGAGAGTGAATAGGAGTAGGAGAGTGAATGAGAGGGAGAGTGGTAGGGAGAGTGAGTGAGGTAGAGGGAGAGTGAGTGAGGGTGGGGAGAGTGAGTATGGTAGAGGGAGAGTGAGTGAGGTGGGGGAGAGTGAGTGAGGTAGAGGGAGAGTGAGTGAGGGAGAGGGGAGAGTGAGTGAGGGAGAGGAGAGTGAGTGAGGTGGGGAGAGTGGGTGGGTGGGGAGAGTGAGTGAGGGAGGGAGAGTGAGTGAGGTAGAGGGAGAGTGAGTGAGGGAGAGGGAGAGTGAGTGAGGGAGAGGGAGAGTGAGAGAGTGAGGTGAGGGAGAGTGAGTGAGGTGGAGAGGGGAGAGTGAAGGAGGTGGGGAAAGTGAGTGAGGTGAGGGAGAGTGAGTGAGTGGGGAGAGTGAATGAGGGAGAGTGAGGTGGTGGTGGGGAGAGTGAGTGTGAGGAGGGGAGAGTGGGTGAGGGAGAGGGAGTGGAGGTGAGGGTAGAGAGAGTGAGTGAGGGAGAGTGAGTGAGGTAGAGGGAGAGTGAGTGAGGGGAGAGGGAGAGTGAGTGAGGGTGGGAGAGTGAGGGAGAGGAGAGAGTGAATGAGGTAGAGGGAGAGTGGAAGGTGGGGAGAGGGAGGGAGGTAAGGTGGGGAGGGAGAGTGAATGGGAGTAGAGGGAGAGTGAATGGGGAGTGGGAGAGTGAGTGAGGTAGAGGGAGAGTGAATGAAAGGGTAGAGGGAGAGTGAGTGAGGTAGAGGGAGAGTGGGGGTGAGGTGGAGGGAGAGTGAATGAGGTGGGGAGAGTGAATGAGTGAGAGATAGATAGGGTGGAGGGAGAGTGAGTGAGGGGAGAGTGAGTGAATGAGGTAGAGGGAGAGTGAGTGGTGAGAGGGAGAGTGAAGGAGAGTAGAGAGAGTGAGTGAGGGTAGAGGGAGAGTGAGTGATGTAGAGGGAGAGTGAGTGAGGAGAGGGGGAGAGTGGTGGGGGCGGGGAGAGTGAATGAGGTGGGGGCAGAGTGGGGGGGGGTGAGGGTAGAGAGTGAGTGAGGGTCGGGGAGAGTGAGTGAGGGAGGGAGAGTGAGTGAGGCAGAGAGAGAGTGAGTGAAGTAGATGGAGTGGGCGGAGGGGAGAGTGAGTGAGTGGGAGGGAGAGTGATGTGGGGAGAGTGAGTGAGGGAGAGTGAGTGAGGGAGAGGGAGAGTGAGTGAGAGTGGAGGGAGGTGAATGATGTGGGGAGAGTGAGTGGGGAGGGAGAGTGTGAATGAGGTGGGGGAGAGTGAGTGAGGGAGAGGAGTGAATGAAAGGTGGGGTGGTGGAGGTGATGTAGAGGGAGAGTGAGTGGGTGAGGGAGAGTGAAGTGAGAGTAGAGCAGAGTGAGTGAGGGAGAGTGAGTGAGGTGGGAGAGTGAATGAGGGTAGAGGGAGAGTGAATGAGGTAGAGAGGGAGGGAGTGAATGAGGTAGAGGGGAGAGTGAGTGAGGGTGAGGGAGAGTGATTGAGGTGGGGAGAGTGAGGAGGTAGGGGAGAGTGAGTGAGGTGGGGGGGTGAATGAGGTAGGAGAGTGGAGTGGGGTGAGAGTGAGTGGTGGAGCAAGTGAGTGAGGTTGAGGGAGAGTGAGTGAGGTGGGGGAGAGTGAGTGAGGTAGAGGCAGAGTGGGTGAGGGTGGGGGAGAGTGAGTGAGGTAGAGGGAGTGAGTGGTGCAGTGGGGGTGGGGAGAGTGAGTGAGGGAGGGAGAGTGAGTGAGGTGAGGGAGAGTGAATGAGTGGGGAGAGAGAGAGGGAGAAAGTGAAGTGAGGGAGGGAGAGTGGTGGGGTGGAGAGTGAGTGAGGGAAAGGGAGAGAGTGAGTGAGGTCGAGAGGAGAGTGAGTGGGTAGAGGGAGAGTGGAAGTGGGGTAGGGAGGGAGAGTGAGGGAGGGAGGGAGGGAGTGAGTGAGGGAGAGGGGAGTGAGTGAGGGAAGGGATGAGTGAATGAGGGAGGTGGGGAGAGTGAGTGAGGGTAGAGGGAGAGTGAAGTGAGAGAGAGAGAGAGAGTGAGGTAGGAGAGTGAGTGAGAGAGAGAGTAGGTAGGGGAGAGGGAGAGTGAGTGAGAGAGAGTGAGTGGTGGGGAGAGTGAGTGAGGGAGAGGGAGAGTGAGTGGTGGGGGAGAGTGAGTGAGAGGGAGAGTGAGTGAGGTGGGGAGAGTGAGTGAGGGAGAGTGAGTGAGAGGGAGAGTGAGTGAGGGTGGGGAGAGTGAATGAGGTAGAGGGAGAGTGAGTGGGGGAGGGAGAGAGTAGAGTGGGGTAGAGGGAGAGTGAGTGAGGGTGAGGGAGTGTTAGTGAGGTAGAGGGAGAGTGAGTGAGGGAGAGGGAGAGTGAGTGAGGTGGGGAGAGTGGGTGAGGGTAGAGGGAGAGTGAGTGAGGGAGGGAGGTGGGTGGTGGGGGAGAGTGAAGTGAGGTAGAGAGGGAGAGTGAGTGAGGGAGAGGGAGAGTGAGTGAGGGAAGGGAGAGAGTGAGTGAGTGAGGGAGAGTGAGTGAGGGAGAGAGAGTGAGTGGGGTGGGGAGAGTGCGTCGTCGAGAGAGTGGGGAGGTGGGGAGGTGAGTGGGGTGGGGAGGTGAGTGAGGTAGAGAGTGGAATGAGGGAGAAGGGAGAGTGAGTGAGGGAGAGGGAGAGTGAATGAGGTGGGGAGAGTGGGGTGGGCGGGGCGGGGCAGGTGGTGGGGTGGGGGCGGGTGGGGGTGGGGGAGAGTGGAGGTAGGGGTGGGGAGAGTGAGTGAGTGGGGGGCAGAGTGGGTGAGGTGGGGAGAGTGGGGGGGGGGGAGAGGGAGGTGAGTGGGGAGAGGGAGAGTGAATGAGGGAGAGGGAGAGTGAGTGAGGGAGAGGGAGAGTGAGTGAGGGAGAGTGAGTGAGGTAGAGGGAGAGTGAGTGAGGGAGAGGGAGAGTGAGTGAGGGGAGGGAGAGTGGAGGTAGTGGGGAGAGTGAGTGAGGAGAGGGAGAAGTGAGTGAGGGAGAGGGAGAGTGAGTGAGGGAGAGGAGAGTGAGTGAGAGGGAGAGTGAATGAGGGAGAGAGAGTGAGTGAGGTGGGGGAGAGTGAGAGTGAGGGAGAGGGAGAGTGAGTGAGGTGGGGAGAGTGAGTGAGGGAGAGGGAGAGTGAGTGAGGTAGAGGGAGAGTGGAGGTGAGGGAGGGGGAGTGAGTGAGGTGGGGAGAGTGAGTGAGGTGAGAGGGAGAGTAAGAGTATGAGCAAGTGGGGAGAGAGTGAGTGAGGGAGAGGGAGAGTGGTGGTGGGGGAGAGTGAGGGCGGTAGGGAGAGGGAGAGTGAGTGAGGGAGAGAGAGAGAGAGTAAAATAGGTGAGAGAGAGTGAATGAGGGAGGTGAGAGTGAGTGAGGGAGAGAGAGTGAGTGAGATGGGGAGAGTGGTGGTGGGGGGTGGTATGAGTGAGAGGGAGAGTGAGTGAGGTAGAGGGAGAGTGAGAGTGAGGTGGGGAGAGTGAGTGAGGTAGAGGGAGAGTGAGGTGAGGTGAGAGGGAGAGTGGGTGAAGGGTGGGGAGTGGGTGGGGTGGAGGGAGGTGGCAGGTGAGAGAGGGAGAGTGAGTGGGGTGGGGAGAGAGAGTGAGTGAGGTGGGGAGGGGCGGGTGGGGTAGAGGGAGGCGGGTGAGGTGGGGAGGTGGGTGGGGTGGGAGAGTGAAGGGAGGGTAGAGGGAGAGTGAGTGAGGTAGAGGGAGAGTGGAGGTGGGGTGGGGAGGGGGTGGGTAGGGAGGGAGAGAGTGAGGTAGAGGGAGAGTGGGGGGGAGTGGGGAGGGAGAGTGTAGGTGAGGAGGAGAGGCTGAGTGGGGTAGAGGGAGTAGGTGAGGGAGAGTGAGTGAGGTAGAGGGAGAGTGAGTGAGGAGGGAGAGTGGTGGGGAGAGGGAGAGTGAGTGAGGAGAGGGAATGAGTGGGAGGTGAGGTAGGGAGGGAGAGGGAGTGAGGGAGGGAGGGAGAGGGAGAGTGGGGATGAGTGGTCGGGGTAGGGAGAGTGAGTGGGGAGAGAGGAGAGTGGGCGGGGAGGGAGGGAGTGAATGAGGTGGGGAGAGTGAGTGGGGAGGGAGGGAGTGAGGGAGTGGAGGGGGGGGGGGGGGGAGAGGGAGAGTGAGTGAGGTGGGGAGAGTGATGGAAGTGGGAGATGGAGAGGGAGTGGGGAGGGAGGGAGGCGGGGAGGGAGAGAGTGAGTGGGGGGAGAGGGAGGGAGTGGAAGATGGAGAGAGAGAGAGAACGGGAGAGTGGAGTGAGAGAAAGAGATGGAAGTGGGGAGATGGAAAGAAAGGAGAGAGAGGGGGTGAGATAAAAAAATGGATGGAGATGGAGAGAGAGAATGGGGTTGAAGGGTGAGGAAAACAGACAGAGAGAGAGAGAGAGAGAGAGAGAGAGAGAGAGGAGAAATGTAAATAAAGCGGTAGGAAGAGAGTCAGAGAGAGATAGAAAGAAAGAAAGAAACAAGATGACGAGAAAGAACAAACAAATATAGATAGACAGAGGTACAGAAAGGCAGACAATAGATAATGTACATGTTGAGAGAGAGAGAGAGAGAGAGAGAGAGAGAGAGAGAGAGAGAGAGAGGCCAGAGAGAAATGTACGAGAAAACAAGCACACAACTAAAATCGCGCCAGACAATACATATTACTTGGCAGATTAACGCTTGGTCTTTAATCAACTGAAAATAAAAAAAAATTCAAACTTATTTCAAAACCACTTAAAATGCATAAATAATAGGAGGTCAGGGTGACCTCCAAGATTGATG
>JAWDGP010003680.1:10000-15308 GCA_033675545.1 Elysia crispata | reverse complement strand
GAGAATGTCTGAGAGAAAGACCGACAGATAGTTGAAGAGAATGTCTGAGAGGGAGACCGACAGATAGTCGAGGAGAATGTCTGAGAGACAGAGAAACAGATAGTCAAAGTGATTGGCTGAGAGACAGACAGATAGTCAGAGAGAATAGCTGAGAGAGAGAGAGAGAGAGAGAGAGAGAGAGAGAGAGACAGACAGATAGTGGGTGAGAATGTCTGAGAGAGAGAGAGAGAGAGAGGTAGACAGATATTCGAGAGAATGTCTGAGACAGAGAGACAGACAGACAGTCGAAGAAAATGTTTGAGAGAGAGGCATACGGATAGTCCGAGAGAAAGTCTGAGACAGAGAGACAGAAAGAAAGTCGTAGACAATGTCTGAGAGAAGGCAAGACAGGTAGTCGCTGAGAATGTCTGAGAGAGAGGCAGAAGGATACTCGGAGAGAAAGAGAAAGACAGACAGATATTCGAGAAAATGTCTGAGAGAAAGACAGACAAATAATCGGTGAGAATGTCTGAGAGAGAGGCAGAAGGATACTCGGAGAGAAAGAGAAAGACAGACAGATATTCGAGAAAATGTCTGAGAGAAAGACAGACAAATAATCGGTGAGAATGTCTGAGAGAGAGGCAGACAGACAGTTGGAGAAAAAGAGAAAGACAGACAGATATTCGAGAGAATGTCCGAAAGACAGACAGACAGATAGTCGCTGAGAATGTCTGAGAGAGAGGCAGACAGACAGTCGGAGAGAAAGTCTGAGAGAAAGACAGACAGGCATTACAGAGAATGTCTGGCAGATATTCGAGAGAATGTCTGAGAGAAAGAAAGAATGATAGTCGCTTATAATGTCTGAGAGAGGGCAGACAGACAGTTGGAGAGAAAGACACAGATATTTGAGAGAATGTCTGAGAGTAAGACAGACAGATAGCTGAGAATGCCTGAGAAAGAGGCAGACAGACAGTCTGAGAGAAAGACAGACAGATATTCGAGAAAAAGACAAACAGGTCGTTGCTGAGAATGTCAGAGAGAGAGAGAGAGGCAGATAGACAGTCGGAAAGAATGTCTGAGAAAGAGGCAGAAAGATAGCCGGAGAGAATGTCTGAGAAAGAGGCAGACAGATAATCGGTGAAAATGTTAGAGAGAGCGACAGACAGATAATCGGTGAGAATGTTTGAGAAAGAGGAGGACAGATAGTCGGTGAAAATGTTAGGGAGAGACAGACAGATAATGCCTGAGGAGCGACAGACAGACAGATAGTCGGAGAGAATGCTAGAGAGAGATAGACAGATAATCGGTGAGAGTGTCTGAGAGAGCGACAGACAGACAGATAGTCGGAAAGAATGTTAGAGACAGACAGATAATCGGTGAGAATATCTGACAGAGCGACAAACAGACATATAGTCGGAGAGACTGACACAGAGATAGACCGACAGTCTGCCACAGAGACAGACAGATAGTCGGAGAGACTTTTAGAGAGAGACAGACAGATAATTTGTGAGAATGTTTGAGAGAGCGACAGACAGACAGATAGTCGGAGAGAATATTAGAGAGAGACAGACAGATAATCGGTTAGAATGTCTGAGAGAGCGACACACAGACAGATAGTCGGAGACAATGTTAGAGACAGACAGATAATCGGTGAGAATGTCTCAGAGAGCGACAGACAGACAGATAATCGGAGAGACTGTCTGAGAGCGAGATAGACAGATAGTTATATTGATATTGAAATAGCTACTCACTGCATGCACCGATGCAGCATGCTGGGATTGATACGAGAAAGGTCACAAATAGCCCACTACTTACATCGAGCCATTTGCCTGGGCACTCACAGTCATCTCTCTCTGGACGAACGCTAGAATCCCTTAATGATAACCAGAAGGAGGAAAGCACCAGTCATCTCTCTCTGGACGAACGCTAGAATCCCTTAATGATAACCAGAAGGAGGAAAGGTGCTTCAATTTGTTTAAAATGAACCTTAATTTCTTATAAACAAAACTTAATAACGCTCATATAAAAATTATCTTAATCAACAAAGGAAATGTAATGTATCAAAAAATAACTTTATATTGTCTATATATTTTAATTATCAGAGAAAAAGAAATTGTGTATCAAAAAAAAAAAAAAACAACTTAATATTGCCTGAATAAACCTTAATCATCATTTGAAAAGTTGTGTATCAAAATAAAACTTAATATCGTCTGAATAAACCTTAATCATGATAGGAAAAGTTGTGTATCAAAATAAAACTTAATATTTTCTGAACAAACCTTAATCATAATAGGAAAAGTTGTGTATCAAAATAAAACTTAACATCGTCTGAATAAACCTTAATCATCATAGGAAAAGTTTTGTATCAAAATAAAAAATTTAGTATTGTCTGAACAAGCCTTACGTTTACGTTCAGAGTAATCTCGGGTTAAATTCTGCTTAAACATGTGCATTTCGGTTTTGGTTTACATGAGTTTAATTTTTGGGTCGGTCTAGTGATATTTCGTGGTTTCCAAGATTTATTTGGAGTTTGTAGTTCTTTTTTACTTATTTTTTTATCGTTGCACTATTACACTTATTTCAACCTATTAAATCTCTAGTATGGACTATTTCAAACTTACCTGTGCCTAATTCGAGTTATTTTGTAACCACAGCAATCTATTAGTTCGTTTAATTGTTTTGTGTTTTGTGCAGTTCGCAGTTTTCCTCTCTATCTTTAGAGAGTCCACCAACCAACATATATATACAGAGAGAGAGAGAGAGAGAGAGAGAGAGAGAGAGAGAGAGAGAGAGAGAGAGAGAGAGAGAGAGAGAAAGAGAGCGGGCAAGTTAAAATTATTCTGTTTTTAAATAAATGAAGTCGCGAAGAATATTATTTGTTTCAAGATTCATTTGCCGTTTTTTGTTGTGGTTGTTGTTGTTTATGATGATGTTATGTGAGAGGAGCCACATCAGCCCAAAGCATACCTGACGGCAAGCGCGGGCCGTCATAGCGTGTTGACCTTGACCGTTTTACGGGTCTTAACACCTTTAAGGCTTGAAGCCAGTCTCTGCCGTATAAAGCAAAAGGAGATGATTCAATTCCGAAAAGACCGGTGTAGGCCTAGATCTGGTGTGCATAAAACAAATCTCTCAATCTCACATAGATTGTGGTCTACTACTACTGGGAATGAGTGTAAGGACTGTCGATTTTCACCTGTGGATGTTTTGTTTTTGTTCTCTTTTCATTACTGTATCCTACTCCTTTCTGTCCCTCTCCACCTTCCCCGTGCATTAAATTTCCCTTGCTCAGCTGACCGTCGTCGCCAGAGATTCGTGCTGACTGCTGGGTGATGCCTGGAGGAAAGGTTTATCACAGACAAACAATTGTCGCCCGCTTCAGTTGTGAGCCCGCCGTACACGATGTTAAGCCTAGAATCGTTGCCAGGCAAAGTTCAGTCTCTCCTGATTCAGAAATAATTATGTGCTGGAGTGAGGAGTGGTGACGCCACCCCCACGCTCCCCAACACACATACCGGCAATTTTTATATCAAATCTGAGATTATTTTTAAAACGTCAGATTCGGATTTGTCGTTTCAAAATTAGAAAAGTCTTCGCTCTAGCGACTAGTTAAAGTTAAATTCACAAGATATTCCTTGTTCAGTAAATGCAATGGCTGGTATAGAATTTTTATAAGCAGACTAGGTCTAGCTAAAGTGAAAGGATTGTTCCCAGCTGAAATTTTGAAATAATGTATCTATTTAAATTTTAATGAATATGTATGTATGTATATATATATATATATATATATATATATATATATATATATATATATATATAAACTCTGTCTCTCGCTTTTCTCTCTCTCTCTCTGTGTCTCTCGCTTTCCCTTTCTGTCTTTCACTCTCTCTGTCTCATCTCTGTCTCTGTCTCTGTCTCTCTCTCTCTCTCTCTCTCTCTCTCTCTCTCTCTCTCTCTCTCGCTTTCCTTCTGTCTTTCATTCTCTCTGTCTCACCTCTGTCTTTCACTCTCTCTGTCTCATATCTCTCGCTATATGTCTCTGTCTTTCATTCTCTCTCTCTCTGTCTCTCGCTTTCCCTCTCTGTCTTTCACTCTCTCTGTCTCATATCTCTCGCTCTCTGTCTCTGTCTTTCATTTTCTCTCTCTCTCTCTCTCTGTCTCTCTGTCTCTCGCTTTCCCTCTCTGTCTTTCACTTTCTCTGTCTCATATCTCTCGATCTCTGTCTCTGTCTTTCATTCTCTCTCTCTGTCTCTCTGCATTTCTCTCTGTTTCTCCCTATCTCTTTCCACTATCTTACTCATCCTTTCTTCGAAAAATACTTTGTTGATCACATAGTAATGATCGGTTTAAATGAAAGTTCGAACACCAGTCAACTCTCTCCAGATGTTAACATGCGTTCATCAACAAGAGCTAGCATATGCATATCGCTATGCGGTGTGAAGTTTGTATCTCTTGCCTTCTCTGAGTCACCTTTTTTTTTTTTTGTAATTTGCAGCGAGGAGAGGGAGAGAGTGAGTGAGAGAGTGAGTGAGTGTGTGTGTGTGTGAGAAAGAAAAAGAGTGAGAGAGTGAGTGAGTGTGTGTGTGGGTGAGAGAGAGAGTGAGTGTGTGTGTGTGTGTGTGTGTGAGAGAGAGAGAGAGAGCAAAATTTAACACACGAAGGTAGGTTTACTTGAACAGTGAAGGATAAGACAATTTCTAGGAACATGGGAAAATCATACAGATGAAGGGAAAGAAGCCGCAGTGTACCCAGTAAATCTTTTGTCAGATGCAACCCTTATTTCTTTATTTTTAATAGTTCCCTCTATGAGCATGCTGAGCATGGTAGGCCTTGAAAAAAGATCTGAAGGTTTTTTGGGTTTTTTTCTTGGGGGGGGGGGGGGAGTCTATTTTCATTCAATCTATATTATTTATATAAGGTGTGTTTCATGTGTGGTGAGAGAGACAAAGAGACTCATCGTGCCTGATTTTCTGGCATCGGGTCGGCCTTGTGTGAAGTCTCGGGCGGGCACAAATCATAACAGGCTCCTCATTACTTTTCAGTACCGCGAGGCCGGGAGAGGAAATTCGATGTGTTAACTCTAAACATTTTGATTGCAAATATTAAAAATTCTTTCCCTCTACTGCCTGCTCTCTGAGTTTGTTGATTGTTTGAGGTTGATGTCTGATGGCCCGGGTTACTTCCTGCGCGTGGAGCAGGCACCGACTAACGTTTTTCTTTATCTAGATCTAGATCTATTTCTAATGTCCGAATGGTTGCCAAGCGCTCAACAAAGCAATGGATAAGAAACTGGAGAAACAAACTCGGTGCGAATTTACAAAAAAAATAT
>JAWDGP010003680.1:0-7500 GCA_033675545.1 Elysia crispata | reverse complement strand
CGAAACAGTCACAGATTAGTATATTAACAATAGGTTGATTTAGAAACGGACGCAAAAATTAAAAACAAAATTAAAAATTGAGAGAAGAGGCGCAAAGAAGAGAGAAAGAGAGCGAGAGAGAGAGAGAGAGAGAGAGAGAGAGAGAGAGAGAGAGAGAGAGAGAGGGGGCAGTCAGACATACAGACAGAGATTGAGAGACAGAGACAGAGACAGAGAGAAAGAGAGTGGAAACAGAACAGAAAATATAAAACAGAAATAGACCCAGTTAAATAGAGATAGGGTGTAATAAACTGACATAGACAGAGAAAGAAAGGGAAAAAAAATATTCAATAATTGACAAAAGAGTCGCAAGAAGAGAAAAAGAAGGAGATAGAGCGAACGAGCAAGAGAGAGAGAGAGAGAGAGAGAGAGAGAGAGAGAGAGAGAGAGAGAGAGAGAGAGAGAGAGAGAGAGAGAGAGAGAGAGAGAGAGAGAGAGAGAGAGAGAGAGAGAGAGAGAGGGAGAGAGATTTGGAATGAAGCAGAATTTAATTGATTTTTTTTTCCATCCTCAAAATACAGATGTTTCGCTATGATGATGACCGTGATAAGCCGTACCAGCTACTCAAAGTTACATCTATATCTAGACGCTGGATCTGGTCGCAAAATAGAAATAACTTTTAAAAAAATGTTTACTTGTCTTTGTTGATCCTTAAAAATTTTGTCACAATATCAGAATATTTTCTGTTGAAAAAGAATTGGATTTTAAGGCCTTTTGTTGAAATTTTTTAGGAACTGTGAATGCGGGGTTGCTAATTTCTTTATCTAAACACATGCACTAACTTAATCATCAGGATTTTATACAGATATTTCATTGTACTGTTTGTCTTACCATTTGTTTGTTTGGTTTCATACAGCCAATTAAAAGAAAATTTAGTACATTTTCATTAACTGTAGAATTTAAGTTCAGGTTTATTATTCTGCCTCTTGCAAGTTTACCCAATGCACACACTGAATTACTCCTTCAGGCAAGTAACATGTAAATCGACATATTCACTCTTAACTTTATTTACACGAGTTCTCATGAAAAGTGTCCAGTTCAACTCAAACTGTTCAGCTTTTGGCTGCAAAATTGCATGACGTGAACAAGTATTGAGATCTAGCAATTTGAAGTGTAAAATATCCTGACTAGTGTTATCATGTGTTTGGATCCAAATGCACTTTATAAAATTGCCATAAATCATATTTGCCATTTTCTAAGGACTAATTAGGTCCCAGATCAATTTAGTTACAGCATATTACAGCATCAGCAGCAGAAATTAACCAATCACCCTTTCAATAATTTAAAAACTTTTGTTGTACCCCCCCCCCCAAAAAAAAAAAAAAAAAAAAAAAACAAAAAACATTGCAATTCTTTAATAACAAAAATAATCTTTGCAATATTTTTACATGAAAAGGTTACAGTGCCATGTGAAAAGAAAACAGTCTTTAGCAAGATTTAATGAAAAAAGTACAACATGAGGTCTTTCAGAAACAAAATAATCTAACCCATGGCAATATTGGTGAATCTTTAGGATTGATATTTTTACCATAAGACTGAGGTATATAAACATTATTAATATCGCTAATCCCTGATTTGCTAATTTGATTACAAGATTGGCTTTTGTGCATCTTTATTGGTAAGATTATTAACCACTTCATTGCTGAGATAAAACTAAAATTGTAAAAAAATTGTGACAAAAGAAATAAAAAACAAAACAAACCCAAACCACAACTAAACAAGCAACAAACTAATAAAAATTTTCACATTTTCAAGGGAAGTAATGTAGCCCAATAACAATTAAAATGGTCGTTGACTGTTATTATCCTGGGACGACCTCGTTATCATTCCAACTCTTAGATGGTTATATGAATATGTAATACGTATATGTTATACGGCGGGAGATCTAAGATGCCCATTCTATAAATCTGTCTCTATGCTTTCTTTTATTAACCGGTATGCGATTTGTTAAAAAAATAAGAGGGTATCGATCCATGATATATAATTGTGTATGAATCGAAAAATGTACTCTTCAATTGACTTTCTTTCCAACCACCCATCCCTTTTGGCTGCGTCTGGCATACGGAATACGACGGTATGTGCCTCTCTGACATCATTTGTTTTCTTATTTTCATCGCTTTTCTTATATCATGTTATACGGCGGTAGATCTATGAAGCACATTCTATGAATCTGTGTCTAGTCCTTCGTTTATTAACTGGTATGCGATTTTTTAAAAAAAATTAGAGGGTATCGACCCATGATAATGATATAATTGTCTAAGAATCGAATAATTTACTCTTCAATTGACTTTCTATCCCACCATATGTCCTTTTGGCTGCGTCTGGCATAAGTAATACGATGATATAAGGCTCTCTAACATCTTTTGTTTTTTTTTATTTCATCGATTTTCTTATATTATGTTTTACGGCAGTAAATCTATTATGCACATTCTATGAAGCTGTCTCTATTCTTTCATTTAATAAGCGGTATGCGATTTGTTAAAAAAAAATAACAGGGTATCTAACTATGATATAATCGTATATGAATCGAATTATTTATTCTTAAATTGACTTTCTTTCTGTCTATCTATGTCTCTCTGCCTCTTTCTGAGTCTTTCTTCCTGTCTATTTATATCTCTCTGTTTCTTTCTCTGTCTTTCTTCCAGTCTATTTATATCTCTCTGTTTCTTCTTCTGTCTTTCTTCCAGTCTATTTATATCTCTCTGTTTCTTTCTCTGTCTTTCTTCCTATCTATACAAGTCTTTCTGTTTCTTTATGTGTCTTTCTACCTGTCTATCTGTGTCTCTCGATCTCTTTGCGTGTCTTTCTTCCTCTCTATCTATGTTTCTATGATAATCTTTCTGTCTTTCTTCCTGTCTATCCATGTCTCTCTGATTCTCTCTCTGTCTTTCTGCCAGCCTATATATATCTCTCTGTTTCTTTCTCTGTCTTACTCCTTGTCTATCTATCTCTCTGTCTCTTTCTGTGTCTTTCTTCCTGTCTATGTATATCCCTCTGTTTCTCTTTATGTCTTTCTTCCTGTCTATATATGTCTATATGTTTCTGTCTATGTCTTTCTTCTTGTCTATCTATGTCTCTGTTTCTTCCTCTGTCTTTCTTTCTGTCTATCTATGTCTCTCTGTCTCTTTCTGTGTCTTTCTTCCTCTCTATATATGTCTCTCTGTCACTTTCTGTGTCTTTCTTCCTGTCTATACAAGTCATTCTGTTTCTTTATGTGTCTTTCTACCTGTCTATCTCTTTCTCTCTGTCTCTTTACGTGTCTTTCTTTCTCTCTATCTATGTCTCTCTGATTCTCACTCTGTCTTTATTCCTATCTATACAAGTCTTTCTGTGTCTTTCTATCTGTCTATCTCTGCCCCTTTGTTTCTTTCTGTGCCTTTCTTCCCGTCTATCCATGTCTCTTTGTATCTTTCTCTCTCTTCCTGTAGTCTATCAATGTATTTCATTTTCTCTCTCTATCTTTCTTCCTGTCTGTCTAGGTCTCTCTGTTTCTTTCTGTATTTTTTATTCCTGTCTTTCTAG
This sequence comes from Elysia crispata, assembly GCA_033675545.1. Taxonomy (NCBI): domain Eukaryota; kingdom Metazoa; phylum Mollusca; class Gastropoda; family Plakobranchidae; genus Elysia; species Elysia crispata. The sequence continues at coordinate 3,939 of JAWDGP010003680.1, read as the reverse complement.
GTCTCTCTGTTTCTTTTTCTGTCTTTCTTACTGTCTATCTACGTCTATCTGTCTCTCTTCTCTGTCTCTCTTCCTGTCTATCTATGTCTCTCTGTATCTTTCTCTCTCTTCCTGTAGTCTATCAATGTATTTCATTTCCTCTCTCTATCTTTCTTCCTGTCTGTCTAGGTCTCTCTGTTTCTTTCTGTATTTGTTATTCCTGTCTTTCTAGGTCTCTCTGTTTCTTTTTCTGTCTTTCTTACTGTCGATCTACGCCTATCTGTCTCTTTCCTGTCTTTCTTCCTCTTCAGTCTCTCTGATTCTCTCTGTCTTTCTTCCTTTCTATTTAAATCTCGTTGTTTCTTTCTCTGACTTTCTTCCTGTCTCCCTAGTTCTCTCTTTCTCTCTCTCTCTCTCTCTCTCTCTCTCTCTCTCTCTCTCTCTCTCTCTGTCTTTCTTCTTGTCTATCTAGGTCTCTCTGTTTCTTTCTGTGTTTTTCTTCCTGTCTATCTAGGTCTCTCTGTTTCTCACTCTGTCTTTTTTTCTGTCTATCTATGTCTTTATGTCTCTTTCTGTGTCTTTCTTCATCTTAAATCTCTCTGAGTCTCCCTCTGTCTTTCTTCCTCTCTATATATGTCTCTCTGTTTCTTTCTGTTTTTTCTTCCAGTCTATCCAGGTTTCTCTATTTCTTTCTTTTTCTTTCTTCGTGTCTATCTATGTCTCTCTGTTTATTTCTCTGTCTTTCTTCCTGTTTATCTAGGTGTCTCTGTTTCTTTCTCTGTCTTTCTTTCTGTCTATCAAGGTCTCTCTGATTCTTTCTTTTTCTTTCTTCTTGTCTAAGTCTCTCTCTTTCTTTCTGTGTTTTCCTCCTTGTCTATCTAGGTATCTCTGGGTTTTTTTCTGTGTCTTTTATCCTGTCTATCTAGGTCTCTCTATTTTTTTCTATGTCTTTCTTCCTGTTTATCTAGGTGTCTCTGTTTCTTTCTCTGTCTTTCTACCTGTCTATCTAGGTCTCTATGATTCTTTCATTGTCTTTCTTTTTTGGCTATCCAGGTCTCTCTGTTTATTTCTGTTTTTTTTCTTCCTGTCTATCTTTGCCCCTTTGTTTCTTTCTGTGCCTTTCTTCCCGTCTATCCATGTCTCTCTGTATCTTTCTCTCTCTTCCTGTAGTCTATCAATGTATTTCATTTTCTCTCTCTATCTTTCTTCCTATCTGTCTAGGTCTCTCTGTTTCTTTCTCGGTCTTTCTTCCTGTTTATCTGGTTTTTTTCATGTCTATCTTTGTATCTCTGTTCTTCCTCTGCCTTCCTTTCTGTCTGATTGCCTATGTTTTTCTCTCTCTCTTTCTTTTTTTCTTTCTTCTCTTTTCTGACTTTTTAAACTATAAGAATTATTTACTTTTTTCTTATATGTTTGTTTTCTCTTTATATCTTTTTTTTTTCGTTAACTTTTTCCATTATAAAGCAGCAAGGGAAACGCAAACCTGTTAAGAAAAATAATTATTGATACAATATCAAATAATAAAACTGCCATATGTTATTACTAGAAAAGAAATGTAAACGCGTACTTTTTTTATTTACATTGCGTATAAAGTAATATCCATGTATGCTAATCCATAAAGCAAAATCGTCTAAACTATTGAGTTGATTCTAATTTTCTTATAAAAAATATCAGTGTTTTAATACGAACTTGCTTGCTGCGCGGGCTAAGAATGACTCTTGTTATGTGTATTTGTACATTGGCACTCACTGCATACTACTTTCATACTATCTGAAAGATGAGACATCATTACATGTAATCAACTCTTATACAACGTTACATAGAAAGTTTTCAACTCGCCGAACTTAAACTTGTCTGACCGCCAGAGATCCAGTGTCCAGCGAATCGATATGGACAATAGTGTGAGCGTGAGTGTAACTGTGTCAACCAGACCAGCTGTTATGTCCACAGTGGAGGCTGTTCGTCTGGCTGTGCCCATGGCTACACTGGACTAGATTGTAGTGAAGGTTAGACATGATGCTTTAGGAGAATGAGCAAATCGAGAAGCGCAGTGGTTATCACACCTCTGTGCCCGTTTTTTTCAATCCAAGATGTAACTTTAAATATAATGAAACAACAATAATTACTTAATTGTAAACCAAAAAAATACATTCTTTACTTTGTGACACTGTACACTTATATAAATTGTGCGCCTGAGGGGGTAAAATCGTTTTTTTCACAACCAGCAACGAAATTCATTTTTCAATGCCCTACATTTCCTTGTGGACAACTTAGTGACTGGTATATTTTGAAGATTTAAACCCAAACATTTCTCAACGTGTATTATCACCATCGCTCAGCTCTCTGTCCAACTCTCCTATGGTAGCGCTTTAGGAAAAAATATACCTTTACTATCTGGTTATCTGACAAAATACTTCATGAAATATCTATGTGTGACTTGACTAGAGTAAAGATTTAACCACTGACAAAATTAATGGTAGGTGCTTGATGAGAATATTTATAGAACAAACCATTGAGGTCGATTCATTTTATAATTGGGAAAACGTAGTTATTAGTTTATTATATATTTACTTAGAGGTGCTGAAGCAAGACTATGAAAAACAGACATCAAAAAGAAGCTTTGTAAACCCAACTTAAGAGTACTACAGTATCAAAAAATAAAGTAAACAGCATAGTATTCATATTCTTTCATTATATTTATCAAAAGATTGGCGACCTCTGTGTAACAAAGCTCGTGCTCCCAACATTATACGATATTTGAACTCATTTCTTCTTTCATAAAAATATCAGTACGGCTGTGGGTCTATTAGAGGATCCAAAATTAGGGACTCATTCCTTCTTTAGGTTTGTTTTATAGTCTGAGGAAGCGATCATTTTATAGTGAACTGAGAAGCTGAAACTGTTTCAAATGTTATTTTTCTTTTAAGTGGTAAAATCTGCATAACTAGAAGTATATGTTTTGAAGAGTATAAAATTATTCTTAGTCTTAGCCGTACATTTATGGAACAAAAATCAAATGCTTAACTAAACTTTTGGGCACGAAAGTATGATTATATAAGTTAAAGGATCCGTAGTATATATGGAGTGAAAGAAGGAAATAAACAAAATTGAACGGAGAGAAGACAATCACCCAACCTGAACTTGTGAGCAAAAGAGGTAGCACAACATTACATTGAGACGTTACGCCTTTATGGGTTTCATCAGTTACCAAAACTGGAAAACGTGTTCTGTTACATACTTTGTTAGTTCAGGTTGGATGATACTGAAATTTACCTTAGAGCACAAGTAGTAATTAATACTTTGATTTGTAACAAAAACAGAATATGTCATATTTTCAGAGAGCCTTTTAAAATTGACTGTATTAAATCTTAGAGTATATTAATTTTGTTTGCGTCAAGATTAACTCATTTAATATGAGATTGCATTAAGAAAGATAATGCTTTTTTACTTTAAAGATGTAAATCAATAAAATCAAAAAGATCAAAAATAAATGTATGGTGTAAAAATTTATATGTTTGAGACGATCCTAAATTTGTGTTAATAAATCTGTCGCAAAGCCAAGTTTTTTCATCTAGATTTGGATACCAATTTACTTACATGAAAGATAAGGGAAGGTGTGCTTATCAAATGACAATTTTGTTTAAAACAGTGGCAAAAAAACTTTCTCTTCAAGTGAATAATTAAAATCTGAAAAGCAAATTTATAGCATCTCATTAACTTGAGCAGCATGGGCTGTAGCAGAAATATTTTAATCGGCATAAGCATTAATACCGACATCTAGAAAAAAAGTGTGTTGTTGTTTTTTGTTTTGTTTTGTTTTTGTTAAAAAAGCTCTGTGTGGGAAGAGATAGAAATATTAAAATACTCGGCATCAACAGTTTAGTTTGGAAAGGTTTGTGGATGTTAAACTCAGTTTGGTTGTGAAACTATCCACACACATCAACAGTTTACTTTGGAAAG
>JAWDGP010003678.1:37500-49287 GCA_033675545.1 Elysia crispata | reverse complement strand
ATATATATTCTTCTTTTCTTCTTCTTCTTCTTCTTCTTCTTCTTTCTTCTTCTTCTTCTTCTTCTTCTTCTTCTTCTTCTTCTTCTTCTTCTTCTTCTTCTTCTTCTTCTTCTTCTTCTTCTTCTTCTTCTTCTTCTTCTTCTTCTTCTTCTTCTTCTTCTTCTTCTTTTGTTGTTGTTGTTGTTGTTCTTCTTCTTCTTCTTGTTCTTGTTCTTGTTGTTGTTGTTGTTGTTGTTGTTGTTGTTGTTGTTGTTGTTGTTGTTGTTGTTCTTCTTCTTCTTCTTCTTCTTCTTCTTCTTCGTCTCCTCCTCCTCCTTCTTCTTCTTTTTCTTCTTCCTCGTCCTCTTCTTCCACTTCTTTTTCTTTTTCTTCTTCTTTTCTTTCTCCTCCCTTTTATCTCCTCTTCTATTTCGAGCTGTTTTTCTCCACATGATTCTCATATACTTTAGAAATTCTAAGTAACACAATGTTTGGACGAGCTACAATGACACTCTAATGTTTTGTTCTCCCTAACAGCCACGCCCTGTTTAGATGACGTAGACGCCTGTCTCCCGGATTTCCGAAACAGACTCATCGACAACAACTATTTTTGGGTATGGAAAATCCCGTTATCCTCAATGTGGTGGGGTAAGTTGCCCTCCTGTTATGTTGCCGTCGAAGCTAAACCTGTATATCTAATATTTTTTATGAGGATCCTTTTTTTTCTTCTTCTTGATAACATTCTAACAAAACCGTCAGTGCATTATTGTATAAAAATAAAAGAAATAATGTTATATATATATATATATCCTCGACTTAGGTCAACAGTTTTGAACTGAAACAGGACATATATAAATTATTACGAAGGCCTCTTCAACCCGTATTCAAACTTTTCGTGGAATGCTTTCTGCTTTTCCTAGGTTATTATACATCTTCGCAAAAACACTGTATAATAAATTGTCAGACTCGGGAAGGGTGAGCGTTCTTAAAAAATAAAACCACAGAAACATCAGTTGTTCACTGTTTAAAAGCCTGTTCCAAAAATTAAAATTCCAGACACTGTAACTAAAATTATGGCTCGGTACATACACATAGCTAACTCCTTTGTGGGCAATTATTATATCTAGCGTGGATTAGTCATAAAAATCCGAATTTGTTTTCCCCTCTTTGCAAGACTCTAAGGGGGAACACGTTTCTAGCTAGCCTAGCAAATTCACCTTTTTTCATTAAAAGAACTAATTCCTGTTTTAGATTTTTTTAAATAGCACCTACCATGACTTTTATCTATGTACCGCAAAATACTAACAGAATTCTAACCTCTTCCCCCTGCCCTTGGTGGTAAGGTGAAGCGCTTTGTATAAATATTTAATTTAGTAAGAGTCTCTTACTTTAAAAGCTTATATAAAGAAGCAAAAAGTTTAACTTAGCCAAAGCAGCTCTTTCTGATGGTCATGTTAGACAAATTGATAGCGCCAGTCGTACTTCAAGTCTCAGAGTCCTTCATGCTTGGCGATAAACTCTGTTTAATTAGATCAAGTTGTTCACTTTTTTTTTTGCAACAGAATTTTTGCAGGACTTTGTCTATATAGTTTTTGTCTTAAAAACTCTATGTATTTTTTTTTATAAATCGTAATTTGATCTTCATCTTTATTCGTATTCTTGATCATCACCATCATCTTCTTAATCATCACCATCATCTTCTTAATCATCACCATCATCTTCTTAATCATCACCATCATCGTCTTAATCAGCACCATCATCTTCTTGATCATCACCATCATCTTCTTAATCAGCACCATCATCTTCTTAATCATCACCATCATCTTCTTGATCATCCTACCATCATCTTTAATGTTAATCAGCACCATATCATCTTCTTAATCATCACCATCATCTTCTTAATCATCACCATCATAATGTTCGTCTTAATCACCGTGCGCACCATCATCTTCTTTTGATCATCACCTCATCATCTTCTTTCAATCAGCACCATCATCTTCTTTAATCATCACCTATCATCTTCTAATCCAATGTCACCATTGCCATCACCAATTCCTACCATATGACCTAAAAACTTGAGTTGAGGGTAAGCTACTGCGTACACATTTTGATGGCCTGGCAGTTAAGCTTCAGCTGTTTCAAAGCGCTAGTGCAACAATGCTTCGTAATGCTTGCAGATGTTCCTCCCCCATGTTTCTGTGAAGATTAAGCAAATCGTCCAAATAGTTTTTGTGGGTTTGGTAGTCCATCTCGGTAACTTTCCTCATCAATCTTGGAAATGTTGCTTGGCGCCCCTTGAAGTCCAAATGGCATGCACCCGAAACTGGTACAAACCCTTCTTCTGTTGCAAAACGCTGTTAAAGTGTTTGGCTTTTTCTGCGAGAGGAATTTGCCAATACCCTTTTGACAAGTCTACCTTTGTTAGATATTTACTCCTGCTCCCAATTTCTTGGAATAAAATCATCGGGTCGAACCATGGGCTCGGCATCGTGGAAGACGGTGATATTGTTCAACGATCTAAAGCTTCAAATGCAATACCGGATTTTGGACCCGTCTCGTTTGGTAACAATCACTGATTTCGGTAATGGCAGTACGGGCTGCTCGATGGTTCAATGATTCCTCCCGCTTTGATCATCCCCATGTCTACTTCCTCACGCATGGTCTCGCAAGCGGATGCTCTGTAAAGCACCGGGTATGGTCTTTTCCTGATGGGATCAGTTGAAGTTAGCTGGATATCATGCTCTATGAGATGTGTCTGACCGGGTACGTCAGTAAAGACATCGGAGAATTCTTTGAGCACTTCTCTCAACTGCTCTTGTTGGGCCGCCTCCAAACCACCGTACATATTTACATCGCCAGTGCCTTCCGTTTGTTGAAGCTCTGGCGTATCAATAGAGAGAGGGGGATTTGATCCTGGGCCTGCGTCGTCTCCCATTTCGTCCGCTTCTTCTACCTCAGACACAATTGCGGAGACAGAACATTGCAAAAGTCCCTTCTCTGGGAGTTGTTCCTCCTTTTCTTCAGCTGGGACTTCTCTTTTGTTGTATATTTTCAGAATGTTGACATGAAACGTTTTCTCTTTGTCCGCCATCCTGATTCTGTAGTTGTTATGACCTCTTACTTCGATCACCTCAAACGGTCCTTGCCATGAGACTTCAAGTTTATTGTTTGCTTTCGGGATCATTAGGAGAACCTGGTCACCAGCCTTGAAAGATCTGGGCTTTGTTTTCTTGTTAAAATGCTGTCGATATCGCGCAGCGGAATGTTTCAGATTTTCTTTGGCCGCATTGATAGTTTCTTCGAGCCTCTCCTGCAGATCTATGACATACTGATAGGTTGTTTTGACGTCTGGATCATCAGTCTCCTGGGTCCATAGTTCTCTCAGCACAGCCATGGGCCCTCTAACAGTCCTTCCGAACATGAGCTCAAAGGGAGCAAATCCCAACGACTCTTGGGGCGCTTCTCGGTAAGCAAATAATGCGGCTGGGAGATACCGATCCCAGTCGCGAGGTCGCTCAGCGGTCAGCTTCTTGACAATTGACTTGAGCGTTCCGTTAAAGCGCTCCACAAGGCCGTTTGTCTGAGGATGATAAGGTGTGGTTGTGAGCTGCTTAATGGAGAGAAGCCGACATACCTCTCTCATAAGGTCTGATGTAAACTGCGCACCGCAGTCACTCAGAATTTCATTCGGCAGACCCACTCGACTGAAGATTTCGACAAGTGCCTCTGCTACTGCTTCAGTGCTTACAGACTTCAATGGAACAGCTTCCGGGTATCTGGTGCTGAAGTCCACAAGAGTTAGAACATACCGATAGCCTCGCTCGGATGAGGGCAAAATCGGTCCGATCAGATCCACAGCAACCCTTGAAAAAGGTTGGTCAATTATTGGCATCTGATCTAACGGGACCTTGGAAGTTCGTCCCTTTGGTGCCGACCTTTGACATATGTCACACGACTGGCAAAATCGGGCAACGTCTCCCCATAGATTCGGCCAATAGAAGTTTGTCAGAATCTTCTCTGACGTTTTCTTGGCTGCTAAGTGGCCAGCCAATATAGAGTCATGGGCCAATGTCATGACTTTATGTCGCAGACAGGTGGGCACCACCACCTGCTTCACAACATCACCATGCTCGACCAGTGGACTCTTGAAATGTCGCATGAGCACTCCCTTCTGGTAAGTGTAGCGACTCTCATTTGCTCTACCGGTATGAATTATATCTCCGGTCTCGGCATTCTTTCTGGCCTGCTCCAGAGAGGGATCCTCTTTTTGCAGTGCCTTCAGCTCCTCAACCGACAAGCCCAAGTCGTTTTCCTTGGGTGTCTTGAGCTTTTTCAACTCTCTCCGACACGCTGCTCTTGTCTCCACAGCGGCAGCCTCGAGAGAGCCACCTACCCGGGTCCCTGGGCATTTTGCCCCTTCAATATTCCCGAGTATTAGATCGAACAGCGGATTGTCCAACAATGCCGCCTCCACACTGCCTTTTATAATAAGGACAGTCCACATATATCGTAGCCGTGGGAACCTTTTTAACCGACCCATCGGCAAAGCACACACGTTGTGTGCCAGTGAGGGGTACCGTGCTCGCGACGAGTCCCCTTCTAACTATTACGGATGAGCACCCGCTGTCCCTCAGCACGGTGCACTTTTTCCCGTTGACCTGTCCCTCTGCCACAGGCATACCTGTGACGTCACAGTTAGAGGAGCAGGTTGCAGACATTTGTATTTTATAAAAATCATCCGTCTCCTTCGTCAGGACGACTGATGCTGCGGGTTTTTGCCGGCTCCAGCAATTTTCCTTAACGTGGCCTACTTTCTTACATACGTCGCATTTTAGCGGCTGTTGCGGGTTTTTGGGCGCCCCCCGCTTGAAACAATCTTTTGCTCTATGGCCACTCTTACCACAAATATGACACTGCGGTCTGTTAAAGTCGTCTGCTTTTGCCTTTTCTGGCATCTTTGCACTGATATTGGTGCTCTTTGAAAAGTGCTTCGACTCCCCGTGGGCTTCTATATATTGCTCTGCGAGCACAATGAGCTCGGAGCAGCTCCTTGGTTTCCTTTCCATTAGGAAAGTCGAAGGTCTCGTCCGCATGAGTTAAGAAGTTGCTCATAGAGCATCAGATCTTTCCAATGCTCGGATGAGCCAAGATCTCTCTCAGATAACTCCATCCATCTATCCAGATAGGACTCGAGCCTAGTCTTGAATTGACTCATTCTCTCCCCTAATTCTGGACGACTGGAGCGGAACTTGAGATTGAAACCTTCGCTGGTCAGGTTGTACCTTTTTAACAAGGCTCTCTTTACAACGTCGTAATCAGTCGACTCATCTTCGCTGAGTCGACTGAACGTGTCAAGAGCCTTGCCGCTCAGTAAGGCACTTAAATGAACGGCCCAATTTTCTCTTGGCCAACAATTTGCCGAAGCAAAGCGTTCGAATCGAAGGAGATAACTCTCCATGTCATCTCTCCCTTCCTTAAAATCGGGAAGCTTCGGTGCCTTCGCTTGCCCTACCGCGGATCTAGCCCCGCCTAATCTATCTTCAGATCTCGGTGACGGTTCACCGTTTGACGGAACCGCATTCCTTAAACGTAATAGTTCGGCCTCCTTTTCAAGGATCAACATTTTCTGATCTGCGGCTTCCCTATCAGCTTCTCTCTGGGCTTCACGGGCCTCCCTATCAGCTTCTCTCTGGGCCTCCCGTAAGTGAATCTCTTCATTTAAAAGTCTATTGGTTTCTTTTTTTCTTTCTATTTCAGCCTCTTTTTCTTCTCTGTCTTTTTTCAAGGTCTCATCAATCCATTTTCTTAATTCTTCGCCACTTAAACTCAAACTTTGTGCACCTACCTTTGCTAAGCGTTCGACCTCCATGCTTGTGCTAGTAAGACTCACTCTCTATCTTCTCTAAATCTATTCAACACTTACTTGTTCTCTGTAACTTTACCCCTTTCTTCACGCTGCGCGCCGATGAAAGGAATGGTGTGGATGAGGTCACAAACACAGGACTATCAATGCAATACCACGCTGCAAGATTTACGGCCCACGAGCCAGACTGCCTTCAAGAAATGATGCTATTCAATGTGACAAGCGGGGGCGGAGGAGGCGATCCCCAACTATGCGACAACTGATAGCCTGGAAGATAAACTTGTTTGATATAACAACATAGAACATGAATTAATAAGAGAAAGTGTTGACATCAGTTCACAAGTTCTTATTATAAAAAGATAACATTATATATATTGTTTAAAGTAATGACTTCTGTGTAAACAATCAAAAGAATACCTTTTCCTACAGAAATCCAGATAGCTTATGCTAATAATTACAATGGCACGCTTATATTTGTTTTGGTTTGATCTTTCTGCTAGGATGAAAGTTTCCAAAGTATCCCACTTCTGACACCAAATTATGTCACACGTCGGAAGTCACCTAAGTTTAAGAATACTTTTGGAACACACAACGTGCGACAAAGGGATTTGGACAACCTTCAACTAAGCAGAAAGCACTGAACTCAACGTCAGATTTCAATGATAATAAAGAAAGAGATTAAGTTTATTATGATTATATAAATGCTGACGTATTAAAACATTAAGAAAGTTCCTTTTTACATTAAAGTAATCAAGTATTTAAACTAAAGTACAAATCATTTAATAATGGCGTGCGTTACAATGTCAGGCTGGTTTAATATTACTTGGCTTCAATTAAAGCACATGAAACACTTATGCAATAAGTAATGACACCAATGGTTATCTAATTAAAAGCAACTATCTTAATTAACAGATTTCAATAAAGTTAGGAAAGGCAATTATCAATCAATATAACTTAAGTAGCTTCAACTACGACAAAGTTGTTACAATCCTGCGGACAAGCCCTTCATCCAATTAACCAGGCGGTTCTTGTAGTAACCACTAGATGCTGGTCCCAGTGATGATACAACTCAGCTGTCCAGACCACACCTCCTGATAACACGTTAATCTAGGATGATGTTGATGACGACGGCAACGACAGCAACCAGGTCACGACAGTTATTGTAGTTTAGACCACAAGGCCACCACGAAGGTGAAGAAATACACGACGAAGAAGATGTCGCAGAAGAAGATTACGAAGAAGATGTCGCAGAAGATTACGAAGAAGATGTCGCAGAAGATTACGAAGAAGGCAGGCTGCTCAACTGAAATTAAACAATCGAAAGGTGTGCGTTGCGTTTACAACCCTGTGTTTGGACACTTATACTCACCTTTGCATCAGCTGTAGCATCAAGTCTATGTTCTAAATTAGATTAAAGTCATGAGCTAGTCTTTGCTTGGTTCTCATGGGAATGTTTGGTTTCAATACTTACCTCCTGCTTACGATGTATCGTTATGGTTACTTTTGTTTTTGTGCGTTTTCTTTATCCTTTAAAGCTATGGATTTCAATTATGAATAGAGATACTTTTAGGCTTCAACATTACGTTTCCTTTAGACAAGTTATTTCAATTAAATTTATATACATACTCACCTGAAACAGAGAAGACAGGCTGTAGGACGAGGATAAGATGATGATGCTGGTACAATGACCAAATCAGGACTACGTGCCCTATAATAATCTTGAACTTCTTTGCTTGTTCAAGTAATAGGCAAAATCTTGCCTTAAAAATATATTTAAAGTTTGAGACGACGTCTTGTCTTCAATTACAACTTCAAAACTTAGGCAAACGTTTGCCTTTAAGTATAACGACTAGGATTTCTTGCTGGAATCTAGCCGGAGCCCTCTGTCTTGCTTCGTGTAGGGAGTCTTCGTAAGGGTCTGATTTGGACTCACACTGGCTCCAATATTTAAAGAGATCGAAAACCACACGTAGGTAGTCTAGGGAACGGCAAATACAGGAAGCAAACTCATTCTTAACATTTCAGAGTTTTCAGTCCCCCACAAATTTAAGGATCTAAACCCGTGGTCATCGAGTACGCTATCGGAAAAACCCCCTTGATGCGCAGGGCTTGGATTATGTACTAAAACTTAGGAGACGTTACCTCAGTGTAACGGACCTAGTAACCTAAACTTAGTCATGCTTCCTGGCGGATCTGACTGATATTCTTTGCGGTTTTCAATGAAAAATCCCCATCCTTGATATGTCAGTCTTCGTATCGGACAAGCGACTCCCCGCATCGTTAATACGCCTAGCGTAATTGGAAACGACCCGCGGTAGGAAGTTAAACTGTAGTGCATTGTCCTCACTAACGTTTACTAAATAATATTTACACCCACGCAGTACGCCTGTTCTGCGTGACAACCATCATCTTCTTAATCACCACCATCATCTTCTTAATCAGTACCATCATCTTCTTAATCATCACCATCATCTTCTTAATCATCACCATCATCTTCTTAATCATCACCACCATCTTCTTAATCATCACCATCATCTTCTTAATCAGCACCACCATCTTCTTAATCATCACCATCATCTTCTTAATCATCACCATCATCTTCTTAATCATCACCATCATCTTCTTAATCAGTACCATCATCTTCTTAATCAATACCATCATCTTCTTCATCAGCACCACCATCTTCTTAATCATCACCATCATCTTCTTAATCAGTACCATCAACAGCATCATCTTTATCATGTTTATTATACATCTCGTCATTATTATCTATCATTAATCATCATCACTATCACCATCAGCACTTACAATCGTTATCATCATCATCCTCATCCTCATAATAATCATCACCCGAACCAGTTCTCTTCTCATTTTTATCCTTAATCTCTTCTGACATGAACTAGGCGTACCTAAATATTCTGTAATAACTTACAGCTTTGAAGTGCAACTATCGCCTAGATCTAGCTGACTCTTGACAGTAAGGACAGCAGTTCTGAACAGGTAAACACTCCGACTGTCCTTCTCACCATCATATTCGGTGAATGTTAGGCGAATCTGCCGGATGGTCCTATAGCCATATCTCCACCCGAAGTACAACAAGAATCACCACAGTGGACGTGGTACAGATAAAATAAAATAATATGAGTGCTTTGCTTTAACAGCTATACCCTGTCGAGGGTTTTACTCTGCTTAAAAAAAAAGAATTTTATTTTGGTTGAATGGTGATTTTATAAATAAAGCAATTCATCTCCTTTTCAATACCCTGACCTTTTCAGTCATTCTTCTGCATCAACGATAGATCCGACCTCACATCTGCCATGGCTCGGGTCCTGGTAACTAACCACTCGTCCAGCCTACAGGCTGCGGTGTCCAACATACAAGTCCTGAACGTCACGTTCCTACAACGCGCTAGTGAGTGATCGGTTAGATTCTGTTCTCCTGCTCCTCCTCCTCCTCCTCTCTCTGTGTCTCTCTTTAGGTATCTCTCTGTTTCTCTGTCTGTCTCTGTCTCTGTCTCTGTCTCCCTGTCTGTCTGTCAGTCTCTCTGTATCTCTGTCTCTCTCTCTGTCTGTCAGTCTCTCTGTCAGTCTGTCTTCTGTCTGTTTGTGTGTCTGTCTCTCTGTCTATCCCTTTGGCTCTATCTTTACATCAAGTCCTTGTACATATTTTTTTCCTTCTCTCTCCTCCGATTTAATTTGAAGTAAAGTGAACATGTTAGCTTTTTCAGGAACACAAGACAAATGTTCAATTCAATTCAAACTCTTCTATTATAATTTACTACTACTACTACTACTACTACTACTACTACTACTACTACTACTACTACTACTACTACTACTACTACTACTACTACTACTACTACTACTACTACTACTACTACTACTACTACTACTACTACTACTACTACTACTACTACTACTACTACTACTACTACTACTACTACTACTACTACTACTACTGCTGCTGCTGCTACTGCTACTGCTACTGCTACTGCTGCTGCTGCTGCCGCTGCCGCTGCTGCTGCTGCTGCTACTACGACTACTACTACTACTACTGCTGCTGCTGCTGCTGCTGCTTCTACTACTACTACTACTACTACTACTACTACTACTACTACTACTACTACTACTACTACTACTACTATTAAAACTATAGTAACCATTTATCTTTCTCCTTTTCCGCTCCGATCACCCAACCACCATCCCCTTGCAGCCAAATATTTCGCTTGCGACATGACCATCCAGGTTCCCGCTGAGGCCCCGACAACCATTGACCCTCTGCAACCGACCCTTCTGCCCCAGATCCTGATCCAGCATCAGCCCCAGGTCACGTGGACACCTAGAACCAGCCAGACCCTGTACACGTTCATCTTTTACGATACCAGTTATTTTTTCCTGCACACGTTCTTCGTGAACTGCAATGGAGGCTCCTTAGATGGCTGTGAGGTGCGACCAAAATCCACGCCTCTGTAGATCTCATTAACGCCAAAGATGCTTTGGACGTAACCCTTGTGTTGTGAAGTATCTCGAAGATTTTGAAACAATATGCAATGTGCATGGCAAGAACCAATACTTATATGAAAAAAAAAATTAAAGTACGGGTATAATATAATATATATATATATTCGACGTCTGGAAACAACAGACCAATCTTTGAAGAAGCTTTTTCATTTCTCCGACTATATTTTGCTATTTATATATATAGAGTAAAGTTGTCACTTCCAGTCCGCCTTTCCCGATTGACATAAAGGAGAGCATTTTCACATGCTCTATAGAAACACCGAACTGAGAAACTCTGAGCGGAACCCACTTACTTGTATCATTCTTTTCCATTTATTTTTTTGTGTCTTGCCAATACCTTGTATCCCTCTTTTCCATTTTTTTTTTGGTGTCTTGCCAATTACTTGTATCACTCTTTTCCATTTATTTTTTGGTGTCTTGCCAATTACTTGTATCACTCTTTTCCATTTATTTTTTGGTGTCTTGCCAATTACTTGTATCATTCTTTTCCATTTATTTTTTGGTGTCTTGCCAATTACTTGTATCACTCTTTTCCATTTATTTTTTTGGTGTCTTGCCAATTACTTGTATCATTCTTTTTCATTTATTTTTTTGGTGTCTTGCCAATTACTTGTATCACTCTTTTCCATTTATTTTTTGGTGTCTTGCCTGTTCCTCAGGTGGTCAGACCTTGGCTCGGCACTTCTCCAGTGTTCCTCATCAACAGTCCATACATCTTCATGGTCTTCGAGCAGAAGTCCAGGGTTCCCATAGCAACAGCGCAACAAGCCACGCAGGAGACAGCGGCGGAGGGACTGATTGGGTCCACATCCCCCTAAGGGGTTTTCTATATTTCTGTCTTGATAGAAAAACTCAACGCCTACCTCAATGCCAGTAGGTGCTACGCTTCGTTGAAGTATTATATACTGGCTTTCTGGCGGTAGTGATTTCATGTGTATTAAATATCCGTGTACGGAGAATCACCAATCGCCGTTTAATTTCATTGCAACTTTTGATCCTTAAAGTACCATCTGAAAAATTTTTACGCGCTATCTGATCTTCACTTTGCTTAGATTTAGGTTGGTTTTAAAATGTCTAGCATCGTATGATGTTATTAACGTTTTTAGTGTCTTCTTCTTATTATTGTTCTGTGGAAATTCATACATAAACCTTTTTTTCAATATCGGTCTTTCAAAAAAATATAGATTTTCGAACTGTGCTCCTATAATTTTTTTTTTTGCAAATTAAACCTATCCCAAACATGGTTCTTTAACTTCATAAAAGATTGATCCGTTTAAATATTGGTAAATAAAGTTATTCAACAACAACAACAACAAACAGAGAAAAACAAAAATGTTATATAAAAAAGACGCAAGTTTCTAAAAAGATTGACTATTCTTTTAAAACGTTCAGCATCAGAAATGATTCTATTTTTCGAATCAGGTC
>JAWDGP010003678.1:27500-32500 GCA_033675545.1 Elysia crispata | reverse complement strand
TATGCCGGACAACTAAAACCGAATGTACTGGATAGCTGAATAACCGGATGGACCAGATAGCTCAATAACCGGATGGATGATGTAGTTCAATAACAGTATGGACAAGGAAGATCAATAACCAATTGGACCAGATAGCTCAATAACCAAATGGACCAGATAGCTCAATAACCGGGTGGACTAGGTAGCTCAATAACCAGATGGACCAAATAGCCCAATAACCGGGTGGACTAGGTAGCTCAATAACCAGATGGACCAGATAGCCCAATAACCGGGTGGACCAGATATCTCAATAACCGGGTGGCCTAGGTATCTAAATAACCGGGTGGACTAGGTATCTCAATAACCAGATGGACCAAATAGTCCAATAACCGGGTGGACTAGGTAGCTCAATAACCGGGTGGACCAGATAGCCCAATAACCGGATGGAATATGTTGTTCAATAACAAGATGGACAAGGTAGATCAATAACCAGCTTGACCAGGTACATCAATTACCAGATGGACTAGGTAACTTAACTGAATGAACTAGATAGCTCAAAAACCTGATAGACAAGATAGCTCATTGACAGGATGGAAAAGCATTTGGACCAGGTGGCTCAACAACCGGATGGATCATGTAGATCAGTCGCCAGTGGGTAGAGAGTCGGACAGACTATGGAAGTCCCGAGCTTGGCTTTGGACTATCCGTTAGTCGTGATGGATCTCATCTAACCAACCGCACTCTGTGACTTGACGGCAGCCTAGAAGCTTTGTAAATACGACGGCAGCTGGGTTAGATCTCATCTAATCAACCGCATCGTGTAGCTTGATGGCAGCGTAGTAGTCTCTGTGAATGTAGGGATAGCTGGGTTGGGTATCATCTATACAACCATATCCTGCGGTTTGAGGTGGACCTAGTAATCTCTGTGAATGTAGGGGTAGCTGGGTTGTTTATCAACAAGACAACCATATCTTGCGGCTTGACGATGACCTAGTAATCTCTGTGAATGTAGGGGTAGCTTGGTTGGGTATCATCTAGACAACCATATCCTGCGGCTTGACGGGGACCTAGTAATCCCTGTGAATGTAGGCTTAGCTTGGTTGGGTATCATCTAGACAACCATATCCTGCGGTTTGAGGTGGACCTAGTAATCTCTGTGAATGTAGGGGTAGCTTGGTTGAGTATCATCTAGACAACCATATCCTGCGGCATGACGGAGGACCTAGTAATCTCTGTGAATGTAGGGTTAGCTTGGTTGGGTATCATCTAGACAACCATATCCTGCGGCTTGACGGTGACCTAGTAATATCTGTGAATGTAGGGGTAGCTTGGTTGGGTATCATCTAGACAACCATATCCTGCGGTTTGACCGGGACCTAGTAATCTCTGTGAATGTAGAGGTAGCTGGGTTGGGTAGCATCTAAACAACCATATCCTACGGTTTGACGGGAGCCTAACAGTCTCTGTGAATGTAGGGTTGGGTACCATCTATCACCTTATATTCTGTAAATGTAGAGTCTACAACGCTTTGGTTCTTAGAAAATGCGTCCAAGGTTGAAAAGTTAACAAATGCGTTTACCTGCTGTACTAGAGATGCCGCAGATACAAGTATCGCTGACGGTCGTGTTCAGGAAGAAAAAAAAATATCATTATGGCAATTCAGCTAATTATTTACTTTCCAAATCTATTTTAAGACTCTTTTAAAATCCTATCATTAGAAGGCTACGAATCCCCGTAAAAGCGCCTAGAGATGCATTGCCTTGAGGGACAATGGATATTTATATGCTCTATTAATAGGTTTGGAAATTGCAAATAGCTGGCAATTCTTCTTGGCATATCCCATAGTCCAGTTTTCTCTTTTCTCACTCAATTATTCTATTTCTGTCTCTCTCGCTTCTCTCTCTCTCTCTCCCCCCCTCTTTCTCTCGTTTTCTATCTCCCACTGTCTGTCTGTCTGCCTGTCTCTATCTCTCTGTGTCTCTCTCTCCTCTCTCCCTCTCCTTTTCAAGTCTCTCATGGCCGCATTGACCTCATTGACTTTTACATGAGTGATCTGTATAATATTATTCTCGATATAATCATTGCGTGTTTTCCAGGTGCCAGTTACGGGTGAGTGACCTCATTTCTGTCATGGGCCTGGAGGATGTTGCGGGAGTCAACTGGGTGCAGGTGGAAGAGGACGGGTACTCCATCAAGGTAACAGGCTGAACCATTGCTGTAGACAGCGTGCTGCTACTGCTGTTTTTGTTGATACTGCTGTAGATTTTGTTGCTGCTGTTGTTGTTTTTGTTGATACTGCTGTAGTTTTTGTTGCTGCTGTTGTTGTTTTTGTTGATACTGCTGTAGTTTTTGTTGCTGCTGATGTTGTTTTTTTGCAGTTTTTGGTATGATCTTAGGCATATTTGCATATCAAATATAAGGCCCCGTCTCGCAAGTGAGAACAATTAAACAATGAGGAGCTAAACATACCTCTGACGGAGTGGGTCTCGAACCCGCAAAGATGGTCCCAAGTTTTTCAGGTCTTTTGTTGTTTGTTTAGAGGATGGTGAGGATGGTAGTATTAGTTGTTGTTGTTGTGTTGTTGTTGTTGTTGTTGTGATAGTCGCAGAATTAGTAGTAGTAGTAGTAGTAGTAGTAGTAGTAGTAGTAGTAGTAGTAGTAGTAGTAGTAGTAGTAGTAGTAGTAGTAGTAGTAGCAAAGGCAGCAGCAGCAGCAGCAGCAGCAGCAGTAGTAGTAATAGTAGTAGTAGTAGTAGTAGTAGTTGTAGAAGTAGGAATAGTAATAGTCGTAGTAATCGTAGTAGTAGTATAGTATAGAAGTAGTAGTAGTAGTAGGAACAGAAGGAGCAGCAGTAGTAGTTGCAGCAGTAGGAATAGTAGTAGTAGTGGTAGTAGTAGTAGTAGTAGTAGTAGTAGTAGTAGTAGTAGTAGTAGTAGTGGTAGTGGTAGTAGTAATAGTAGTAGTAGTAGTAGTAGTAGTAGTAGTAGTAGTAGTTTTAGTAGTATTAGTAGTAGTAGTAGTAGTAGTAGTAGTAGCAGTAGTAGTAGCAGTTGTCATGAGCGAAACGTTTCAGGCCATGTTAAGGGCAATAGTGATATCTGTTGTTGAAGATGATATAAAAATTACAATGATTCGATTCTCCATCGATGTTTGCATTCATTCACTCTTTCCAAATCCTCTCTGTGGAAAAGCTCTAAGCAAGACTTCATGTATCAGGAAGATAAATCTCTTATCCGAATACTTCCTCTACCAACCTTACCCTTCACATTAATCCTTCTTCACCTCTTCCTCCCTACCGCCTACCCTTTCCTCACTCATCAGCGGCAGTACACCGAGATGGGCAAATCGGAACAGGAAGTGTGTAACGGAAGAGACGGATATGAGCAACCGTGCCCCGCCCAGCAACCAAGCTCAGCGATTGGTCAGTTCGGCCTCGGGTACCCATACTTCATTGCTCAGTGTACAGCAGTGGTTCTTGCACTGTACTATTTTGGTGCTGAGCTTTAAGTTGCATAAAAGAAATACGAAAAACGAAATAAGTGTAGCCTCTGGAGACGTTGAAAGTAGAAGAGAGAGAGAGAGAGAGAGAGAGAGAGAGAGAGAGAGAGAGAGAGAGAGAGAGAGAGAGAGAGAGAGACACTGAGAGAAAGAGAGAATGTAAGATGGTGAGTCTATGTAGATTTAATATATATGGCCCAAAAGAATTAATTCTGTATAAAGCACTATTACGATATAAAGGCTGTTCACATTTTTAACTTTATGTCATAACATACATAATAAACACTCTCTTTTTCAAATATCAGTATCATAGTATTTAACTTTTATATGAACCATGATTATCATTACTATATTTGAGTTGCGAATAAGTCACAAAGTTTAACATCAGTTGGAAAAGAAAATGTCTTTTCATAAATGCCTTTTTTTAATATGTAAATAGATACTATCAATTTGACATTTCATCTCTATATTGATCAACGTTTCTTTATTTCTATGTCAAAAGCTAAATTAGTTCAACCTTGTTACCAACAATAAATATTTGGTTGTTTTCTTCCATTTGTTTTACTTTGTTTCTTTTTTTTTTTTTATTCTCAAAAAGTCAACATCCAAGAGTAATCCTCAAAGCCTCTTAAAGTTCAAAAGCACCCTCAATTATTATGTTTTTTCGACGATCCATTGATGACATTTTTTTATATAATTTTCCACATTACACAAGTATATAATTATGTGCACTTTTATTCGTAGACACTAATTTATCGTATATATAAAAAAAAAAAAACAGAACGAAAGAAAGAAACAAACAAAAACAAACAAAAAACAAAACGAAAACAAAACCCAAAACAAACAAACAAACAAACAAAAAAAAAACAAAAAAACAAAACAAAACAAAACAACAACAAAAAAAAAGCCCACCAAAAAACGTAGAAAGAAGCTAAGCCCATCGAGGTCATTACAAGAAATACAACAACAAGAACGCGGTATGAATTAACGAAAAAGAATAAACACAAAAAATCAACCAAATAACTTTCTGGTGAGTTAATGAATGTCTACGATACATTGTAAAGTTCCTACTCATGTATTAACTCCGGCCAAATGATGCAAAATAAACAAAATCAATCAAACACTACATGATCTATATAGATATTGTACATACATATTATATATATATATATATATATATATATATATTCACTCATACACACACACACACTGATATATAAAGTTACACAACAATATTTTTAGACATCCTATCAAATATTAACCACAGGAGATAATTATGGTTTTCATAAGAGATGATCTGCACTAATATATTGCTTATGTCTGGCAGGATGTCAATACTACGACTATTGAATCTAAAGATAAAGCAATTCTTAATAAATTTGAAATTGTTAGACTGAAAAAACAAGTTTTAAATTACTTTCGTAGGTTTTTGGTAAAAAAGTTTACCTTCATAATCTAGCTATAATTCTGTCGTTACAACTGCGTTTTGTTCTGTTTGTGCCGCCATTAAAATGTGTCCAATA
>JAWDGP010003678.1:0-22500 GCA_033675545.1 Elysia crispata | reverse complement strand
ACTTCGGTATTTGTCCGCCAGCTGGAATGTTTCAGGTCTAATACAATGTTTTATATTAGCAATGCAATTTTTCTCTGATGGGCGCCATGTATCTCAAGGAAATCGAGTTATTATTCTCTTCTTTTCCAATCTGTTTTTGAGAGAGAGAGAGAGAGAGAAAGAGAAAGAGAGAGAAAGAGAGAGGGAGTGAGAGAGAGAGAGAGAGAGAGAGAGAGAGAGAGAGAGAGAGAGAGAGAGAGAGAGAGAGAGAGAGAGAGAGAGAGAGAGAGAGAGAGAGAGAATGTTTAGTTATGCTCATGAGACATTACATATGTGGAGCGTTTAACTGACTATAGGAAAGTACTGTATTAAATCAACGACTTTGCCCTAAGGAAATCTTCTATAAATAAACTTATATCCATCTCGCAAAATACAAAAAAATTCATAAAATTGTTGTCTTCGTGCTACGAGCTCACACATCGCTAAGTTTAGTCCCTCATTTCTGACTCAATGTGAAGAAGATCAAGTCCACATGTAATCTCAATTTTAAAGGAAGAAAAAGTGTGATGTCACCAAGAATTTAAACATCTTTTAACCAGTTCAGCTATAACCCGCAATTAAAATTAACACATTTATTGCCGTTTTAGCTGTAACACGCACAAAAAAAAGTTTTCCTCCCGTTTCTATGTAAAGCGAGCGAATTATTATTTTCACAAAGCTCTAAAGCTTTTTAATATGCTTAGAACAGATCTTCTGTTCGGTCGTGATGAATAATTAACTTTTCAAAAACCTCAGGGTTGTCAAAGGAATGTGACATCTCTACTCTTTCCCCCCCCCTTTGTAAAACGAAATAGGCACGATTCATGAGCAATTCTGATAGTTGAACTAACGTGAATGCATGAAACATGGGACGCAATAACGATTCGTATCAGATGTCTGATCCATTACGTTGAAAAAACCGTCTTGGCAATACATGTAGGTATTTCGGTATCCCGACGCAGCTAAAAAACGAAAGAAAAAAAACCCCAAACATTTATCAGTCACTGCCGATTAATGAATGTCAAATCGCTTATAAGAGAATGGAGATGTCGGCTAGACTTAAAAGATTAAAAAAGGCAAATTCAAAATCGGATTGCTTCATCTTCTCACATAGAAACTGCATAATAGATACCTCCTGAAACAAAGCTTTCTGGTTTGAGGGTATCCTCAATATTTCCAGTATGTACCGTTTAATATTCATAAAGGCAGGTACTCCTTAAGAGATCAAAGCATAAAGACAATAGCAAATATGAAAAAATAGTCTTTGATGATCAGCTAAGAGAAGAGACTAACCAGTTTTGCTTTGACATTATATATTGAAAAGAAGTAAATTTGGAATCAAAATTAATATCAAATGTAACTAAAAAGCCCTTTAATGGAACCCACAAGCTATAATATGCATCATAACTATGATCAGATAATTTTATAATGGAAAGGTAACTAATGACAACCTAAAACTTTAACATTTGGGTTCGCGAGAGTTATGTAGCTTGTTAAAAAGATGCGGAGTAGCAGTTTTTCCTATTATTGCTGAAGTTTCACAACCCATTTTTTTTCAATTCACTATCTCTTCAGACGCGACAAAAGTAAATACATAAGGAACAGTACTCTTAGTGATTTAAGCAGTAAAAAAATCTTAGATATTTCACTTCTACTTACCAGTAACACCATTGGGCATTACGAGAAATACCAAACAAATCAAGAAAGCAACCCACATACTGCCGCCGGAAAATCTGTAAAAATAAGATAATGAATCGCAAAGACATAATGCATGTTCTTACAAACAGTGAGAAATCATTGTTTTAACATTATCAAGCTTACTTTAAAAAAAAAATTTTCTAATGTTTGGCAAGCAAACCAGAGATTTTTATTATCCCTTAAAATTAATAGGATGTTTTTTTTTTACACGCCGTTAAAAATTATAAAAGATAGGCAGAGAGACAAATAGAATAAAGGGAAAAATATAATGGGAGGTAAAACAGATGTAGATGTAGGTTCATTGAATTAAATAACGTTCTAGTTACCCTAAAATATTCAGGAATAAGACATGCAGCAGAAATAGCAACAGAATCACAGATTTAGAGACAAAGCAAGACTGAGTTTACCACATATAAATAGAATGTTAGATCTGTATAAAAAAAAATTGACATAAGGTGGGTTTTTTGGGAGTACTGTGTTTAAATACAAACATATAGCAAGTCGAGTTTACCCTACAATGTTAGATCTATATAGAAAAGATTGACATGAGGTGGATTTTTTTGAAGTACTGTGTTTAAATACAGACATATAGCAGGACAAGTTTACCCTAGAATGTTAGATCTATATAGAAAAGATTGACATGAGGTGGATTTTTTTAAGTACTGTGTTTAAATACAGACATATAGCAGGACGAGTTTACCCTAGAATGTTAGATCTATATAGAAAAGATTGACATGAGATGGATTTTTTCGAAATACTGTGTTTAAATACAGACGTATAGGAGGACGAGTTTACCCTAGAATGTTAGATAGAAAAGATTGACATGAGGTGGATTTTTTCGATGTACTGTGTTTAAATACAGACATATAGCAGGACGAAATTACCCTAGAATGTTAGATCTATATAGAAAAGATTGACATGAGGTGGATTTTTTTGAAGTACTGTGTTTAAATACAGACATATAGCAGGACGAGTTTACCCTAGAATGTTAGATCTATATAGAAAAGATTGGGATCAGGTGGATTTTTTTGAAGTACTGTGTTTAAATACAAACATACAGCAGGACGAGTTTACCCTACAATGTTAGATCTATATAGAAAAGATTGACATGAGCTAGATTTTTTGAAGAACTGTGTTTAAATACATACATATATCAGGACGAGTTTACCCTAGAATGTTAGATCTATATAGAAAAGATTGACATGAGATGGATTTTTTCGAAATACTGTGTTTAAATACAGACATATAGCAGGACGAGTTTACCCTAGAATGTTAAATCTATATAGAAAAGATTGGCATGAGGTGGATTTTTTTGAAGTACTGTGTTTAAATACAGACATATAGCAGGACGAGTTTACCCTAGAATGTTAAATCTATATAGAAAAGATTGGCATCAGGTGGATTTTTTTGAAGTACTGTGTTTAAATACAGACTATAGCAGGACGAGTTTACCCTAGAATGTTAAATCTATATAGAAAAGATTGGCATGAGGTGGATTTTTTTGAAGTACTGTGTTTAAATACAGACATATAGCAGGACGAGTTTACCCTAGAATGTTAGATCTATATAGAAAAGATTGGCATGAGGTGGATTTTTTTGGAGTACTGTGTTTAAATACAGACATATAGTAAGACGAGTTTACCCTAGAATGTTAGATCTTTATAGAAAAGATTGGCATGAGGTGGATTTTTTTAAAGTACTGTGTTTAAATACAGACATATAGCATAAATATCGACAGAAACAGAGACATGCGGAGTAAGGGATAAAGCAAGACTGAATCTACGAGAGACTGTAGAAAACTCACCTCCCTCCGCTGGGAGACAGAAACAATCCCCACAATAGTAAATATAAGTTAGAATCGCCAGTTTTTGTATCATTCACAGTGAATTAATTAAATGTCATAGCATTTTTATGTCCAGAGTTCCCATAATATTTCTCTTAAAATACAGCTTTGTGTGGAGATGCATAAATGATTATACATGGCTATTCACTTTTAACATCACTTTCCAATTAACAACATAGTGCCATGGTAAAATCTTTTGCCAGAATATATATAAAAAAATATTGTTAAAGATTGTCACATAATTTTTCCTGATCAAAATGTATGATTATAAGTGTGACCAAGCGAAGCTGTGTTAGGGTCACTATGACACAAATGAATTAGTGTAACACAAATATGTAAGAATCATGCGACATGAATCATGTTGATTAATATACATAATAATTTACAGACGTGGGGCAAGAGAGCTATATTTTTTATGAGTCATCACGTCTCTTAAGTATGCGCGGCTTGGCGTGATGTAGAAAAATTTGTGATAACACAATCACTGACAAGGACTTTGGCATGTCCGGGGATTTTTCCAAATATTTCAGTGACGCCATTATTGTTTTGTTCAAAGACCAATAGTGTTCTTGTGAAATATTGTGTAGAAAAGTTTCTTAAATTTGATAATTATATTATTTTCATCATAATTGCAAATGTTTGAACGTTCCCAAACCAAACTTTTTAAAGTGTTACTGTCTACAAGGTTAAAATACGTAAGAAGAAATGAGATCATTGTAGGTGCTTGAGTGTATGTTGATGCTGGTTTGTAATATTTTGTTCGTTCTTTCTTGTTTAAAAATGTTGTAGCTCTTACAGTGAAATTTTATACTTCTTTGTCTTTTCAAATTCCTTAAACGTTAGAAAATGTTTCGAGTTAAATCATTATAAACACAGTTTATTTTGCAAATTTTTTGTAATTAAAAAAAACAAAACACCAACGACAATACAACAGAAAAACACGTGAGCGTTTGTCTGCTCTTTAGTTGATGCTGCTTTATTATTACATGGCTTTAAAATTGCAATATCCAAAACAAACTTAATTTATCTGTCCTAGACTTAATCTAGACCTACGACATCTTGCCACTAATGTATCTTACAGGCTAGCCATTAATTAGGCTGGCTTCGCCAAAAAATTAGACGATTTCACAGTATTAAAAGGAATGTTTTTTAAACGTCTAAATCTAGCACTAGGTCTTACAAGTTAAAATAAACGACCCAAAAGTCACTACTTCGGGCGTTTTAATCAGACGCACTAGATCTAGATCTAAATTTCTATTTATGAGAAAGGAAAATACATATAAACTGCATGCAGTCTACGATTGCGACACGAACAATGTGTTATGCTATCTATGGCCAGAGTGCATCACAGACATGTAGTAAATGAAATTGCCTCGTGCGGCTATCAATACGTGAAGAAAATAGCTACCCAAGATAAAGACAAAGAGATTCTTTCTTCCGACTAATGTTGGACAAAATCAGAATCGGTACATGGTCGCAATGATGAGGTATGCCTGCAAAAACTTGAAGCTCAGAACCATCGAGCATAAATTTCTTCAAACGGGCCACATCTTTAATAAGGTTGATAGCATCCGTGCTGCAATTGAGGGAACAAGCAGAAATCTAGACATAATTTATATACACCCAATCAACGGGGCGCTGTTATCAGAGGAAAGTCTCAACGACGCAAATGTGCATGAAATGACTACTCCAGTTCTACGAGTACACTAGTAGAACCTGATCATCTTTGAAATTGAGGAGAAAAAAAACACCAAGGTTTCGAGGCTAAAGATAATGTCCATGAAGATCACGGCTAACGGTCCAAACCAAAGCTGAAACAAAATATTCCTTCCCAGGCCAAGCAGAGCATTTTGATCTCTTCAAAAAAGACAGAAGCTGAGACATACGAAGCGTTGAAAAGACAACACTGAAGAGCTTAGAGCCGTTGGGTGCTGATTCTGACAAATATTCAGAGTTGATCAAAATGCGCGACCAGAAAATAATACCTGTTGCTCACCATGATGATTTTAGAGGCCTCTCAAATAGAAAAAAGCTGTCATAGATAGGCTGATGACCCTCTCTCAAATCAGAGTCCAGATTTTTATGCTTTCTTTGAATGCCTGATGGACTTTCATTAATTGAAACACAAACAGTCGTTTTTAAAACTATTTTAATTTTCCTTAATGATTTGGTATTAACCTTACACTACCAGTCATTGTTATGAATTGCTAAGGAAGTAAGATAGTTGTCAAACAGAGATTTCCTTTTTGATTAATCTCATGTCATAAAATTGTGGATTTCTTTTTTGAGAAAACGGAGACCTTCAAACCAATTCTAGTACTGTAAAAAAAGAGGTTCAAACATCCACTATGACATACAGCAACGATTACTTAGTAAGAGCTCAAATAGTCATGTCCTTAAATCAATTTTCTTTGTGTCCTAAAAAATTCCTAAACAAACATGAGATTGTATTGCAGAATACGGTCGAGTTATTGTCCTTAAGACTAGATTAAAGCTTTAAAACTTACGCGCTCTGTAGTTTCTTTTGCAAAATACCTGTACATATCATCAAATAAAACAATAAACCCAGCCTGGAAAGAATGCGATATCATACATGTAATTATTTTTAATAGTATTCTTCAGTCTCCAACACTTTTTGCTCGGATAACCACATTAACAACTGTCTCATTGCTTACATTTCACGCAGCTTGCATTTGAGCGCTGGGCTGGAATAACAATGATATGGATATCCTGAGATCGATCCCCAATAAAGATCCTGATTTTAAACTGTATTTTAAAGTAACTGCCCTTGTTTGAAGGCCTGTATTTCTACTGTCCTGGCAACAATTATACAGAGGCTAATGTGATATCTATCTAACCCAACGTGATTAAGCTAACAAATCACAGTAATTATTTTACTTTTAGTTTGATTTCAGATCCAGACATTGGACTTTGTAAAAAGGATAGGTTCTTCATGATAATGAAAATATAACAGAGATAAAGAAGACAATCTACAATGTGAGAAGAATAAAGAGATAGAGAGAGAGAGAGGGAAAAACAGAGAACTGGGATTTAGAAAATTGATCTCCCGCCCTCTCTGTTTTTCTCTTCTTACATTGCTTATCTCTCTGTTTATAATTCTCTCCACCTGCATCTTTTCTTTTCTTTTCCCTTTTTTCTCCATCGCTCTCTGTATCCATCACTCAGAATCTCTCTTTCTCTAGTCTTTCTTATCCCGTAATTGCATCTCTACCCCCTCTCACTCTCTTTCAACCCTTCCCCCGATTTCCCAGCATTCCGCTTCAGTTCTGTCTCCCTCTCTCTCTCTCTCTCTCTCTCTCTCTCTCTCTCTCTCTCTCTCTCTCTCTCTGTGTCTTCTCTCCTACTCTCATTCCGTCCCTTTCCTTCTGACCATCACCAAATGGTGAGAATGCGACTTTTTGGGAAGAGGGAATGACGAGGGGAATGGAAAACAAAGAGTTTAGAGCGGGGAAAGGCAGAATAAACAGAGAGAAAGACAAAGATGAGACTAGAGAAAAAGGACCGAAGGGAATAGAGATAAGGATAAATCATTATGATTTAAGTATGGAGAGACCCAAAGAAGTTATTAGCGGGACTTTTTTTTAACTTACAATAAATTGTCTTTCGTAACGTCACATGTAAAGGAGCGCGCTAGTGTTTCATCTTATATTCTTCTCTGCTCTCCCCTTTCCCCCCTTTCCCTCCACACTCGCAGTCACGTGCGTGCACTCTCACACATACAGGCGCGTCATACCATTGTAGCCACTGTGGGACAGCACTGGTTTCTTTTCGTCATTTTTTTTGTCGGTACATTGAAATTAGATCGCCACGTCCTGTAAACACAAAGCTCGTCACCGTTGACCGAAGCGACTTTGTGCTGTTTGCTAATTATTAGATGATCAATTTAAATTCATTTGAACGTCTAAACCACACATAAGATCTACTAGGAAAACATCACTGGATGAATTAAATTATGATGAAGGTTTTTTTTTATACTGCTCGGATGGGTAGATTTAATTATAAAATAGAATTGAATAAAGAGCAGTGTAAAAAAACAGGATCGTAGACAAGAGAGCAACAAAATTGCTTACTGTGGTACTCAGATAAAAGTAGGGTTTATAACAGCATCCAACCTGCGTTCAGTAGTACTCACGGCGCATCCTTTTGTTTAAGCTTTTCAATTTCAATATGAATTAAACAACAAAAAGCAACAACATAAAAAAAAACAACTACAACAAAAAAACAACAACCAAGAAGTAAATAAAACAACAATCAACAAATAAATAAAACAAAGCAAACAAAATTCTCTAGGTACGATTTTTCGCATGGAAGTACTCCTTCTTGACATCTATCAAACTCGATTATAATCCTCTGTGTTCCAAAACAGTGACTAAGACAGCCTGGCATAATCCATTAGGAAGCCCCTCTGCAAAGTCTCTTTGTGGGGAGGCAGGGCGTTCATCAGATTTTTGTCCAAGAAAATTTTTTGGCTAAATTATGTTCGAGAATCCCAGTTTCCACTGTCTCAAACTCACCTCTCTTTCTGAACATCTTCTAGGAATCCGCATCTTTCAACATATTCAAAGAGCAGAAACAAAACCTAAAAATGTTGCCACGCACAGACTGCTCCCTTTAATCAGTCAAGTGTTGGGTGATAAACAAACAAGCAAACAAGGGAGACAGCCTATTGCTCTGAGTCATCTCAACTCCGGGAAAGATAATAAAAATACTTTGGAGCTTACATTGAGACTCACAAAAAACCCAGAAAACTAAGAAATTATCCATTTGAACAGCTCTTCAGACTTGAATGGTAATTTGGAGAAATATTGCTCTGAAACAAACAAACACCCCTCCACACACACACATACACACACTTATATCGGCTTTAAATGACATGAAAATAACAAATAAGCTGAACAAAGTCCTCCATTATTATTTAAGAGTGGAGCCAACAAATTAAACCTTATAAATAGAAGAAGTCTTAGGTTTTCATGGCTATCATACAATCATATGCTTAAACTTAATTTGATGTCTAACTATTTAAGATTAAATTTGTATTATTTGTTGCTCATTCCGACCCTATACCTTCTCTTATCCAGTTGGTTTTTTTAAACAGATAATGTCTAATTTAGGGTTAATCAACTAATATTTGGTTTGGCCTACTTTTCTCTGATTATATTGAATCTTCTGAAATACTACTGTACACTAGCTTTTAATCCTTGTTTCGTTTTATATTGAATCGTAGGACTATCCAATTTTGGAACTATTTCCTTATTTACAGTTTAATTAAAAAAAATTCTAAACAAGGTGGTCTTGTCTTTAAGATAAGTTTAGTGTAAATAAATTAGCTAATATTAAAAAAAAATATTTTAAACCCTGTTTTTTGCCGTGATATTCTGTTGCTTTGGGGGTCATTGACTATGGCCTGGCAACAATCAAAAGCTGATCTTCAGATCACCGCTAAAGACAAACCGGGCGTGTTAAAGAACTCAATCGCTATTAATCAGTTTACCTAATGTATCTTCTGGTGACTTTTTTGCTCTTCCTTTCCCTCTGGTACTCGGCCAGTTACTTCATGTGTCATGTACCCCTCTTGCTTTAATCGACTTTTTTTTTGTCTTGTTGCTCTATGGGAAATAAATTTTTAGATTTGGCGCGCCTGGTTTTCTTTTTATCCATATCAGTTTTCTATCATCAATTGAGCCTAAGATATTTTTGAACATTTTCTCCCTCCTTGCACATGCTGCCAAATTGCTCATGTACTGTTTAAATGATAATGACAAGGTAAATGCACAGCACTTCCTCAATATTCTAATGACTAGATGTATATTCATTCTCTTTTTTTCCTTTCACTTTTCTCCTCCAATGCTATTGTTAATCTGTTTGGAAGCGCGTTGTGGGCAATTCATCTTTTGCCATTGCAGTTTCGCCAATTACTTCTAGTATCATTATTAAACGGAAGGTACATCTGTCACCGCTCGTTTTGAGAAAATGTTCTGTAGATACCATAATAGTCTTTTTTTCTTGAGCTAGTTGACTTGCTGTCCGGAGATGTGAGTGCGACGGAAGCGAATCTGATATACAAATTAGTACCATATTGGTTCATGGAGCACACAAGAAACAACCGCAAAGACTAGATTTGATATCGAGCATGATTTTAAAACAAGAACATAAACATTCTATCAAAGAGCTTATTTAGAAGAACTACTCAGCTGAACCTTTCTGTTGAAAATTCAAACTGGATACAAAATCGATCTTAATAATAAGTGTGTGTGTGTGTGTCTGTGTGGGTGTTCCAATCTCAAGCAAAGACATTTTCAAAATATTTATTGTATTTGAAATGCCCGTCAGCCTTGACTCATTTCCCACAAGTTACACTGGTTTGGACTCATTTGAATCACATTTTATTGGCAGCCAAAATGTTATTCAGTCTAGCACCAACACATAAATGTGAAGTGAAACTTTAACATATCGGAACAAAGAGGTAGATTATAAGATAAGAAAAATATATTCCATATTTTGATTTCTATCGCTTCTAAATTGTTTTCTAAAATAATTAAAGTGAGCTAATTGTCAAAGCTTTTTATTTAGCTTTTTTGTGATTGCATTTGTCCTCAACCATATTGTTTACCAAACTTTTCTGCAAGTGTCTTCTCTTCCTTTAGAGTCCATCCTGAAGATTTTCATAGATTTTTTTCTACCCGTAAGACACTGTTCTCAAAATATATTTTTGCACTTCACTCGCTAAATTTTCTTTCAGCTGTGCCAGTTTTTGTAACCTGCTTTACCTAAGATGATAGATGTTTTCTTCATTGCCCTTACTGCTAAAATTCATTGGTTATTGTTTCATAAAACGATGATAATGTTTTAACGTCTTCTAATTTCTTTGTATCCTCGTTACTGGAGTTCTGTTTGACCTCTCAAGTTTCCTCACACCTTTTACAGTTTTGAATTCCCCAAGATGGATAAATTTTATTGATCTTATTTAGCTCTGCTGAAGCTTTTTGAAAGTGGGCATCACAATTATCGTCGCCCTTGACATTATTTCCTGAGTTTCTTGTCTTCTGTCGAACTGAATTTTTTTTGGATCTGAAGAACACACACACACACTCACACACAAAACGCCCAATCAACCATATATATATATATTTATATGATCCATCAGGTTCTGCACTCATATAAAGAGCATTCTGATTAAGCCTCAAACAGCCACTTTCTTTAATATTCACTATAATCCCTATTGGTTATCTCTAGTGAAATGCAACACTATGTAAGGCTTTAAAGCGAGCTGGACCAGGCTTTGCTCGCCAGATAAGTTTTCTCTACAGTCAGGCACTAACAGGTGTATATTGAATACACTTGTTATCTAATAATCATACATTATTGCTGCAACAGTCTATCTTAGATTGTCCTTATTAGCCTGCACAGCAGGTGGATCGATTTCAGTTTTAGTTGTATCCTGCGGTTCATACTCGTTATACAAACGATTAGAACTTCAGTTAACTGAAGCCTCTCCTTGAAACTGCTGTTTCTTGTTTTACTTTCTCAAAACTGTTAGTAATACTAAATTTATCATATTAATCAGAGGTATTTGAGTCTGGCGTTCTACTGCTTTTCTCCCAGTCTCCTATACCACAAAACATGTATCAATCTTCAAAGAGTTTACTAGTAAGGTAATTTTCTTGTATCTCGCCGAATTCATGGCATTTATAATATTCCTTTCTGTTCACAGTATTTTCATAATTTTTCTTGCAAACCATAATTTCTGCGGCTTTGAACCTCAACTTTGTCATTATCAGTTTATGTCCACAATTCATAAACATAACAGAGACTAGGGTACATATGCTTGTAAATTGTTTGATATTCGAGTTACTTCAAATCTTTGGCGCTGTGATAGTGTACTACATTAGTTTTGAACATACTAATTTCAAGGAGAAATGGATGAAACTTTGCAAAACTGTCTATACCATTTTGGTTTGTTTTATGTCTGGCATTTGTCAGACTACAGATCTGAAATTTGCTGAAATGATTTTAATGTTTATTGCTCATTTTCTGATAACACAAAACAGGATTCCAAATCCAAAATGTACAGCCTTTCTTTCCGTTTTCGGAGTTTATCACTTCCTAAACATTGAAGGCATATCAATATGATTGTATGATACTGTAAACCTTTAGCGACCAAATTTGTTCGATGAAAGCTAAATCTAATCTATCCATTAACATTAAATTCTTCCCTAAGACATGATCCTTCTAAAATATAACATACCCTTCTGTATCAAACAGATTTCGTTCCCTTTAACCTACATTGTTCTCACTTACGTACTGCTGCTGCTCTTTTTTCTCAAATGTCAAAATTTTCTTGATGAGTTAAATTTAATAAAAAATTCATCAATCAAACATTAATGTTTTCATATTAAGCTTATTTTTTTACCAAAAAAGTCATAAATAATTATACATATTTCTGCAAGGCGTCAACTTAGAGAAAGAATGAACGTAAAAGAAAACGCCCAGCTATCCCAAGCGTATGGTTATTTGCATTGCCAGAAAAAAAAAGCTCTTTCTTAAATTGTGATAACATTTAACGCTCTAAAAACCAGTCTGCTTATGCTGGATAAATAATGTCGCTTTAACATAATGCAGCAATGGTATTGCCAGTCCTCGTTTATCTTTTTTATTGCTGATCTGATGGCTGAGAAGTGGCCACTGACTTTATGATCCTTTAATGACTTGGTACCATCACTGACCTAATTATAATTATTGCCTCTGGAAGAATCTTCGATGGATATAAGAGTAATTGAAGTGAAAACTCAGACTTATAGAGATTTGTCGCTTGACTGACGCAAACGAAGCCGGTTTTTCACAAGCCGCTCAGCAAAATTCACTCCTCAGAAAATGGTGATAGAACCTTCTCAAACATTGTACGTGAAATTTATAGAGCAGTTGGGAAACATATTTTCTTAGCAGCTTTGATATTGGTTTGTACTTTACAAATTATCTTCAGACTGCGACATAATTATTACTGTTCCATTCCTGTCTGAGTTGTCCTATACTTTAGGTTTTTTGTTTTTGGTGATGGGCAAACAATCATACTCCCTAAGATGCTGTCTAGCCTCATAAAGCCACGGCTTAAAAATTTTGTTTGCATGTTCTGATGTTAACATGCCAGCGGTACTTGTTGATTGTGCTTGTAAAAATATTCATATTCACTCAATCAAATGTGTCAATAGCAATGATGCTTTGCTTACAACGGCCTTTTCGCTATCAAATATAATTTGATCAAAATCTTTTAATATTCTGCATACAAGGGATCTTGTAAGACAACGTAATAAAACATATTAGCTTTTCTGTAAAATTTATATATCGGCTTCAATTGTATAAGGCATTTATGCGCTTAAATTTTATTTTATATACCCACTGTTATTTGCTTTAAAAATTGAATTTCGGCTTCTGACTCGCTAGTTACCGGATCAGAAGCTATGCTAATCTCGCACATGGTGTACTTTGCTTGTAAATTATTTATCTCTCAAGCAATTACCAAGGGAGTTGACCCAAAGGTAATTTGTGGATTCAACCTGATCCAATAACAAAATATCAAAAGCATTTTCTGGAGTCCTCGATACTCTTATCTCCAATACACACAATATCTTCACAACTGCTGCTTCACAAAAATACCAGTTTTCGGAATTTCTTGAAACTATTGTGGTTACCATCAAACTGCTTGCTACCCCATAAGTAATCACGGTCTCACCACGGCGTACTGCTTTCTGTCTCTTTTCAAGCTTTTCAGTGTCCTTTGGAATTTTTTCTTTTTGTATCAGATCTTCATTTTCAGACCCTCAAAATACCTTTTAGGCTTCGTCATCTTTTATTGAATTTTCTAAATTTCATAGCTGTGGCAGCACTCTCTGAATTCTAGACAGATCCATGCTTTAATGCTGGTTTACTCTTTGATTCGGATTGCCAAAGTCTAAGATTTCAATTCATAAATAATGGCTGCATTTGTTAAGAACTTCTGCAGCTGTTAGCGCTTATTGCAGCATCCACTTAGGTCAACAAAATAACCAAACAAAATGATCTTCTTATGTCTCATTCGAGTCTGGACATGATCGAAAATTTACCAACAGAAAAAACCTTGTCATCACTGCTAGTGATGAACCGCGCAGTGTAAACGTTTTGAACCAATCAAAATAATAATTATTACAGGAGCTGTTTGCAGTCCCTGAAAGGTTCACTTCAACTTTCTCTTTTAGATCTTTTTTTAAACACTTCAGATGCAACAAGCTGAAAATTCCATGCATTACTTGATTATGATTTCCGAGTATCCTGTCACGTGACACTCTTGGTTTCTTTCAGTCATCGATCTTTGTATTTGTCTCTTCATATGGGAGTTTTTTCTACTTAGCCCAAATCAAGAGTTGTGTTGAATTCATGGAAATGAATAGCAGCAAATGAAACCAAGTTTTGGAAAAAATCAGGTTAATTTTCAAATTCTAGTTTCTCAATCTGCTCAAAGCCTTCAAACTAATCTACATGTGTGGGGCGAGAGGTGTGGGAACAGTTATTTCATCTGCAATTTCATAATTTTATTATCATCTTCAACCTTCGCTCTTTTCCCCTTGTGATTCAAAATTGCAATATTTTCTCGCAGATAGAGGACTCCTAATTACGCATTACTTAGTGTGGATTTTGTGTTCAATTATTTCAAAATTTCTATGTGTCTTCACATGTTTATGCATATTGCTTTTATTCTTCATCTTCTTGAGAAACTTGATATTTTACTTGAAAGTATGCCTTATTATCTTTTTCAGATTTTTACTGCCTCCATTGGTGTTTGCTTCTAAAACCCAAATCACCTAGTAGTAGTAAAGAACTGCCTATCTCACATTTTATGAGGCCATTTGTTTGTGCTCTTGATTTGGACATGTTGCAGACGCGCTGCTGCAGTTTGTGCATAAGTGGAGATGTGTTGCTGAATTTTACATAATTCCCATCTTACATTATTCTCTCCTCTTGGGTGAAAGATGCTTTGCTTAAATAAAAGAACACAATACTTAAAGCTTTTCGACTAAACATTCATATATGCATGCTGTTGCATCCATGGTCACAATTCAAAGTTATCATGTGGCTTTCCTTACTTTCTGGATGTGACGCTTTAATGCCTGCTAGAAAACTCTTATTAATCACACTCCCCCCAACAACAAACAAACAAAAACCAAACCAAATCAAACAAAAACAAAAAGCAAAAAAGAAAACAAAAGCAAAACAAAAAAGAAAAACTCTTATTCTAGTGTCTTCAATGCTCATTTTCTTGTGTACTACTACTACTACTACTACTACTACTACTACTACTACTACTACTACTACTACTACTACTACTACTACTACTACTACTACTACTACTACTACTACTACTAGTACTACTACTGCTACCACTACAACAACAACAACTACTACTACTACTACTACTACTACTACTACTACTACTACTACTACTACTACTACTACTACTACTACTACTACTACTTTTCTGTTGCTGTTTTTTGTTTTCCTTTGGTAGGCAGTGATTCTTTTGATTGTTGTTGTTGTTGTTGTTGTTGTTGTTGTTGTTATTGTTGTTGTTGTTTTATTTTACATTTTTTATTGATATATCTATTTATTTCATTTTATTTAATATCATTTTTTTAGCGGTGTTCTTCTGCACTTAAGATCATTAGAATAATCGGGAGTTTCCACATTACAGAATAAATTTAAAAAAAAGCCGTTCATACTTTACGGAAGATTGTTTGGGGAAAAAATTCAGCGACAGTATCGTCTAAACCAGTTGAAAAAAAAAGCAATTTAGATTGTAATTTCTATATCAATGGCAAGTCGCCTTTAAGCCCCCCAAAACCCTCAATAAAATGATTTTGCAATAATGTCTCAAGCAAAATTTATCCCAAGTAACATTTTACGATTACTCACATAATGTGTTTAACAATTGATTTTTATTCTTCGTTTAATTTTTTTTCCAAAAAAACATCCAAGCAGGTCTTCGGCCTAATGATCTCCAAGGTACGATGTTTAGGTCAAGACAGATCTTTATTGTTGGATTTGGTTTGTTCTTTTCTTACGCAACGATCATATTAGCTATTCAACCAGGAAACTTCAAAAATTGTACGGCGGCATTTATTCGTTCCATAAAAGGTGTATGTTAGATTATAATTTACAAAAAAATTATATAGTACTTACTCCGATTTTGGCCATCCCGGCCTCTTCTTTCGGTTCATGCCATTTTGGAATTTGAACCTCAATTTTTTTTTCTTGTCGTTACTTTTCTTGTCTTTATGTTTTTGGTTTGTTTGTTTGTGTTTTTGTTATAGGCTACAATTCTAAAAAAAAATCTTAATATACCTAGTAAGTTCAATCATAGGTAAGTTAAAAAAATTGAGCTCAAAATATCAATCATTTTAGATGTCGGCATATCTTTCCTCAACTTGCCAACAGTATTTAATGAACCGATTTTAATCCCTCCTTAAGGACCATGTAGCCGAGTTGTCATAGAAAGACTTATCGAGCTGGAGCAACATATTTATCAACAAATGAGTCTACTAGAAAAAGTCTTTTCATAGTTTCAATAATATCACCTCTGATAACGTATGATTAACCATTCGCTTATCATTTGCGCATATTCTTCCATTTTTACTTCGTTTCCTCGAGACGAGGAATTCTTTTCATCCGTGGCAAAATGCTCAAATGAGGTTTTCTGGTTTGAAACAGGAATGAAAATACATGCTGTTTGATGCTGGTTTTTTATTCTTTACGGTCTTTTTATGATTTGTTCGATCAGCTTGTAATCATCTTCGACCCTGTAAAAATAACATTTTCTCTCCTCTTTGATGCATTGTCAACGGGGTCAAGGCTAATTTTTACAGCACTAAGGATAAAAGGCCTTCAAACATAGTGTCTTAACCCGTCTTTGATAAAGAAATACATCTTTGAAACCTAGCAGCTTCGAGTTTATTAATTTTTGTGAGAACTCATGCAAACCAACTCAGGCACTCTTTCAATGATTTTCTTCCTCTTTTCCCAATATAATGTGGATCTATTTCATAACTTGGATCCATGCTTATAATAATTTTAAAAGTTTTCATATCTTACTGACTTTTAAAGCCCACAAAGGCTTCAACATAAATTTGTGTTAAGTTACCTACTTTGCCGTATACCTTCAGTTTCGTAATGACCTATACATAAATTTAACATATTCTTTGAACAATAACTGTGAACAATGATGACTATGCTTCAGACGCGATCTCAGAAATAAAAATGTCACTAGGTCATGAAGGTTGAAAATAATTGTATTGATCAATAGACCGTTAACTAGAGAAATTACGCTTACTTTTCATTATCCTGGAAATTTTCTTCTCTTCAAAAAGGAATAGTTAACTAAATTTGTAATTAACTAATCTATTTACATATCCTTATTGTCATATAAGTGCAAATAACATGATTTGCCACAAAGAAGTGATAGCATCGTCCATTTTACTGAAAAATAATAGCCTTATAAAGAGCTTCGAAAAAAAAAAAACAATTAGAAACATCAGGGAGGTAAAACTTATCGGTTTTCCATAAGCAAAGTTTACTTTAATTAAAAATCAAATTTTGCGGCTTTGACACCTCGGAAAAAATATGAAGAAGCCTGTGCTATTTGTAAAAACATAAAAAAACGTATTAGACATTTGAAAGTTCTTTCCACAGATTTTGAATAATAGCTTAGGAATCTTGATATCATGTCAAAAGATGCAGATGACTATTCAAATATCAGAATAAAGACATATAATTTTTATTCACCAGTTAGGTTTCATTAATTGTATTCCGTGCCTTTGTGCAAATCTTTTGCAGAAAGAATCACGTTTGCCCAATCAAGCATCAGTCTTTGTCTTGAAAGGTTAAATTTCAAAAATGGTGTTATCGACAAACTTGCTATGATTAAACAATTTTTCTTTAAAAAAAAAGATTCTGAATCGTACCTTGCATTGTTGCACCTTGACTTTTCAAATTAAAACAGAGAAGCTAAGATAGTTTACTTATTCTCAGAGCACTCGGTTTTTTAAAAAATTAACTTTGTGAGCCTTAAGAGATGTGTCAAATAGGCTTTTGCATTCACAACGTTAAAATCAGTTGGTAAAGTTATACCCAGATGTAGCTAACTGGTTGCCAATTTTAAGACTCTTGTTTGATTTCACGAGTATATACGGCCAGATCTTAAAAGCATGGTGTTTTAATGGAGGGAAAGCCTGTTTGTAAATGATGAGATAAAAGAGAGAAGCTAAAACATATATGTCAGTGCCAAAAAAAATTGCTGTAATTTAAGTGATTTAAGATACCAAGACAATTTCTTTTTCTAACTGTAGCATCTAATCAAGGAGACAAGGTGATAGTGTCACCTGCTCCTGTGTAACACTTGCTTACATCGTCACCGAGTCTACCCTGTTTTAAGCAGAGTAAGGCTGATATAAAAATTTATAATATTTGTTATTCGCAAGGCAGTGCACCTTCAGGTACATTTTACGAAATCACCGAATTTGAATAAAGCATGAAAAGAATATTTTTTAATATATTTTAAAGATATCAGTTTAGCCAGTCTTTTAAATTTAAACAGATAATCTCTGTTAGTGAAAGAAAAATCGTAAAATTATTGATTAGGTTATGTTCTGTCTGTAAATATATTTTATTAGCAGACATTATAGGCTTTCTTCTTTAAAGAACGGTAATCCAAACCTGTCAAATAATGACCTATTCAATATTTTTAGATCACTTGAATCTTATTTTATTTTTGTATTACAACTTACTTTAAAGTGGTATAATTATATGTAACATAATGTATTTTCAATCTTTTCAAAGAAATAATAATATCATTTTCCCAAAGAGTGGTAAATGTATATTTTTTTAATTAGCGTTTGTTAAAAGGTTAGAATTTATACAAATAAACGTGTAGTTGCCTTTCAGTAACTCCCATATTTTCGGGATATGATCTCATTAACTGCATATCCATGTCTAGAATCAATATAGTAAACAAAACTTAGTATGATACATCTTTCAAATGAGCAATGGGGAAGACATCAATTGGTGAAAATCACAGTAAAAAGCTTTGACAAACTCCAGAGTTATTCATTTGACAGATTCGACCTGCACAGGTCCTTGATACAATTAAATTCCTCTCATATATCATATGTCGCCAAGAGGAATGATTTCTTTTGTCTTCTCAATGGGGAACAAATACCAGGCCAAAGAGTTAACCAATTTAATACTATTATGGGACGCTTTTCTTCGCGCATGAATCATTTTGGTTATTTGTACAATGAAACCATAACAATGTGGTGCTGACCTGATCCACTGCAAATATAATTTAGCGCGACAGCTGATGAAGTGAAAATATGGAAAAAGAAATGAAAAAAAAAATTAAAAAAATTTTGACAACGTTTTCATTATATTACCTTTCCACTAAATATGTGATAATTTTGTTGATTTTTTTTTATTTCAAAGGTTTCGGGAGCATAACATCTGTGTTAGTTCGAGTCTGTAGGGTTTCATTGTGTGTGTAAACTTCATACAAAAATTCCATAACAAGTGAAAATTCAAAAGAATGAAAAGGGATAGCTTAGAAAAACCAGGTTTCAATTTTCAATTTGTTTATTAAAACGCCTTTGGCTCTCGACTGCTAGTTATGGATTTGGACTGCTGATTATCTTAATTCAAGCTTTCGGGAACGATTACTTTTCTAATGATGACAGAACTGTTATAGTTCGGAGAAAAGCTCACCCTATTTATTTTCTCAAAGCGAGGTTATCAATTAAGTAATCATGATATTTTTACTTTATACACAATATGAAAGAATTATTTTGTAAAGATATGGAATTGGATCATTCAAGACCTATAAGCCCTATGGAGTGGAAACCCACCTGAAACGCAAGCATCGGATGCGTTTTGTATTATGGTGATGAAGCTAACAACATTCTTGACCTACCTGCTTCTCAAGTCACGGGGTTAGACATAATTAGCCCGTGCACCCAACAAAAGCTTATTCTGCAACCATATCTCTTGCCACAAAAGACAAAGAACTATCAAAAGCATTAAATTTATAGTTCTAATTTATTTTTTAGATTTTTATTAACCACATTTGGCACTTCAAAGTGCAGTACACTTTATTTCTGTACATTTGAGTCTTTAGGTGAGATATCTGAGAAAGCAAGAATTTATAATATAGATAACACTTTTACTTATGAGAAAGTGTACAACTTGACAAACATAAGTTTATATGTATTCAATGTCTTTGTGAAAAAAAAGATTGTGCAAAAAACTATGTTTTTAGATCTAGAAAGTATTCTTGTGAATGAAATAGAATATATAAAACTGTTAAATGTGTGTATTAAATTTTTCAGGAAGTCTCTAACAAAAGAATGTTGCGACAGCCATTAAAAAATTATTTTATGTTTGTTTATGGTTTGAGTCAAAACATCCATGCGAAATCTTTTAGTGGTTGAACTGATTTGTCATCTGTATGCTATCAGACACATCATATATTTCTTTACACGTTTATTAGAAGTCCACGATAGTTTTTGAAAGCGCTCGTAAAGTTTCTCTAGACTTTGAATAGTGACAGCTACTTATGTATTCAAACCTACTTAATGTTGAATGTTAGGGGATCTATAAATAGGAAATGGCATTTAGTATGGCGGTAAATAAACTTTTTCCTCCTATGGATTAAAATGTTTTTAAATTTCTTTCAAAACTATGGTTAGAAGATCAGCCGAATTCAATTTTACCATGCGTTATTTAAATTGCACAACTCAATTTGGACAATATTTTACTAATATTTTTTTAATAATCTGGTAGTGCTTAGTCTTTAGCGTAGGAGACATTTTAGAAGTTTAAAATGATATTATAACAAGTGAGATGGAGGAAAATCTTTTCTTTCTGGCAGGAAAGCTGAGAAGGTCAAACAAGTCGCCATGGAAAAGAATTATCGCGATGAGGCAAAAAGTCCATTTATAAACAATACAGCTGGCAATAGACCTACTATACTTCCAACAGCATTACCTCTTATGACTTATGACCAATATCTGGTTTTTAACATGTGTGTTTCTCCAATTACAATCGTCATTTGCACCTTCGGGATATTCAGCAATATTATAAATATTGTGTTCTACAAGATGGGACTCACTTCAGCGTCAAACATCAGTTTGTTTTTACTAGCGATTGCAGATGCATTTAGCGTTTGTGCCATCTTGTTAATATCTTTTCAAGATATGTTTGACGACAGTCATCTGCCCATGAAGATGGGAGACGTTGCTCTGCTTACTACTCATGCCTTCTACTTTTTCTCTGCTATGTGCTCCTGGATCACAACAGTAATCAGCATGGAAAGAACTTGCTGTATCATTTACCCAATGAAGGTAAAGATTTGAAATATCTTTTTTAACTTTAACATAAAGACATACATTTTAGTCCCAGTGTAAAGTTTTACTATTTGTAAGTTTTCACCATCTTTAAGATTAGTATGAATCACAGTCTAAAGAATGCAATTGATTAAAACATTTTAACAAATAAAAGATTGAATAAGGGTTCTAAGAAGAAAAAAATGATGTGTTGACCTTAGCTGTTCTCAATGATCCATTTAATAATGAACTTCCAACTGGGTGCTCTTAATTATTTTTATGAATAAGAACTTAACTGGATTTTTAAGGATGACTCGCCAAAGGTTTACTTAAGGGATGAAAAATGGACTTACTTCAGCGGCCTCTTGTTAATGTGTATCCTGCTTAAATGCAGAAATTTTTTTATAAACTAGTGTGTGTCATGCCTCTTTTCAGGTCAAACAAATATTCACGCCAAGGAACATCTATGCAATGGTAACTGCAATGGTGATCTATCAGATAGCTACGGGTTTGCCCAAGAGTTTGGCAACTGGTTTGACGACAACAACATCGCCACTGACCAATAAAACTATCACCATCTTTGACTTCACAAAATTAGATCGTTACATGTATACCACTTCACAGTTTATTTCTTTTTCCGTCCCCAATTTGATTTGTTTTATCATTGTCCTCGTGGCAACAATTTTCTTTATCGTTAATTTCAAACAGAGCCGACAACTGCGTAAGACCATGAGTGGATCAGGGGAGAAATCAGACAAAATGTCTGACAAGGACGCCAGACTTGTCCGCTTAGTGATTTTAATATGCATCATCTACATTATTGGCACCGCCCCCAATACTGTAGTTTTTCTTGTACAGGCAACCTACCGTCCACTGAACAGAGCTGACCCATACTTAGGAAATTTTTATCTTGCTCTTCTTGTCATAACGATCTGGTTCCAAGATACTGCAAGCTCTGTGAATTTTTTCGTTTATTTTGGAATGGGTTCTAAGTTCAAAGAAACGTTTAAAGTAATATTTTTTTTGTAGAGAAAAGTAAAACCAGTCAATGGGTAACACCATAAGGCTGATCTCTTGAATGAATTATATTTTCAATTATAATAATGTCTTTGATAGTTGAGTTAATGGCTTTAGCGTTGTGTTATGTCCATAAGCACACAACTTGATTTCTAATGCGGGCTTCAAAGATGGCAGTAAAAACGTTGCTTCTTGTGAACAAAGTTCTGCAAAAAGTGAAAACAATAATAAAAAAATAAAAATCTTTAAAAAGAGTGATAATATTTTTAAATTTCGCAACTGAGAACCATTAATCGTGGTATGCGACAGCTATAATTTGTTGTTCAGGTCTCATGTAATGAGAAAGCTAGTCAACCCTGTCAAAATATGAATGTCAGGCTACCTGTCCTGCTGTGTGTGCTTCAGTCTTAGTATAATGCCTTGTTTTGTAGCTTTACCATTAGCCACATTGCTCATTAGTTTGTCATATCTGGTAGCTTAGTTGGAATTCGCTAACGCGCTAGTTCTGGA
>JAWDGP010003676.1:17500-18974 GCA_033675545.1 Elysia crispata | reverse complement strand
TTACTACTACTACTACTACTATTAACTACCACTACTGCTACTACTACTACTACTACTACTACTACTACTATTACTACTACTACTACTACTACTACTACTACTACTACTACTACTACTACTACTACTGCTGCTGCTGCTACTACTACTGCTACTACTACTGCTGCTGCTGCTACTATTATTACCATCACCGCCACTGCTACTTGCATAATACCATTTAATATTTATTTTATTACTAATACACTTATTTCTAAAAGAGTTGTATTGATTCACAGTATATGAGGTCTATCAAATAGCGACGATAAAACTAATGGTGACCTCCTAAAATCCGTTACAATAAAAAAAAGATGGGAAAAATCGATCTTGTTTTCACCTCCTGAATGACTTCCTGCACTCTTTTCAGTCGAGCCTCAGCGTCCAATTTGTTGTCCATTCTCAATAAGGCCTGATATAGAAGAAAATGGCATTGTAAAGTGAAGGGTCTTCTTGGTCATATAAGGGAAAACTCGAGTGAAGTCACTACCGGTTCTAGCCAAAATGAGGACAGCAGGGGCTACTTCTATCACCTCTGCTTCGCAGTAACATTAGATAGAGACGTTTTTCTGTCTTACTGCACATAAGCTCCATACGAAGCACTATTGATCTTAATCGTTGTTTCATAGTTATGTTTATTCTGAGAAAAATATTGCTTTTGAGGAATCATGGACAATTTTTTTCGGCTAGACGCAATTCATGTTTTGTAAAGGTAAAAAAGCAACATTTTCATAATCAGGTTAGATGCTACTCTGGATTTGTTTTCCAAAAGTGAGCACTCCTTCGACAATAACTCCAGTTGATTTTTATCGTGAAAAAATTATCAATAATTCTGTTTTAGAATGTCAATAGGCGCCTTAATTTCCGTACGTATCTGTTTATTCCTTGTTGTTTTAACAACCACAAGTGGTTTTCGATCCAATGTATTAAGAAAAGTCTTTTATTGAATGCATTTAACTAAAGACCTGTTTATTTTAGTGGCGAAATCTGAGTTCGAAACTTTGCGTACATTTATTTTATTTATAGAAATGTTTAAATTATAAAAACAAGATAACACTTTATTTTCATGAATGGATATTTCAGTTGTAAAGTTTACATCCCGTTTAATGCTTTCTTTTAAGCAATTTGTTTGTGGAACCACATCTCACACTCTCAAACTAAAACCATTGCTTTTCTCACCCTGAACTGCAGCTGCTCTGTCACTGTCAAGGTCTCCATAAAAAGATCGCCCTGCTGGACATACGCCGAAACGTTCTTGATGGCTCCAGGGTTTAGCTTATGGTGGGTTAGGAAGAAAAATAAAGTATAAAATAATAAAAAATAGTACATAGATGAACAATTCAATTCAGAAACATGAATGTCAAAAATTGATTTGTTAGGCAGGCAGTATTTTTTTGTAAGTAAGAATAGTTTCTTGATTGTTTGAAACCCCCAT
The DNA here is from genome assembly GCA_033675545.1 of Elysia crispata. NCBI lineage: Eukaryota > Metazoa > Mollusca > Gastropoda > Plakobranchidae > Elysia > Elysia crispata. The sequence continues at coordinate 17,509 of JAWDGP010003676.1, read as the reverse complement.
CTATTTAGA
>JAWDGP010003676.1:0-12500 GCA_033675545.1 Elysia crispata | reverse complement strand
TAGATAATAAGAATAATAATACGCTCTATATCTTTGCCATGAGAGGACGTGAGATATTTTGAAGTTTAAGGAGAGCCATCTGTCTCTCTCTCTCTCTCTCTCTCTCTCTCTCTCTCTCTCTCTCTCTCTCTCTCTCTCTCTCTCTCTCTCTCTCTCTCTCTCTCTCTCTCTCTCTCTCTCTTTCTCTTCCTCTTTCTTTCTCTCTTTCTTTTTCTTGTGTGCTTCCGGAATTTTCTAAAAACAGTCACATTGTCGTTTGGGCTTAGAAATAATTTTAAGGAAGAAATGCATAAAAAAGTAAAACAGGAACATTTAACTACATAATTTTGATTTTTTTAATGTGCTAAAAAAATAATAGGACGAACATGAGACACTAATATTCCTTGCGGTTTTGCGTATAATATCTTTACCAAAACATAAATAGAAGGCTTCTTATTATACGCCAAGAAAGTTCATAATAAAAGTATGATAAGGAGATCCAAATCTATGATTCCATTGCTTTCGATAATATTGTAACAGATCTACCACTCTAAAGTGGTCTTTCAATAACACGCTTATCAACGTTTATTGCAATGAATTGCACTTATATGACTTTTACTGCGGGAGGCGTCATGGATTGAATCTCTAGTGATATCAATAATAAAAAAAAAATGTGAGTGTGTCGAGCACTTATCTATATGTTGAAATGCATAGGGTTAAATAATGGAACAATTATGTAGCGCAGAAAACATTTCGTACATTCCTTAACGCTATGCCCCTAGCTTGATTATAATGACGTTTGATTAAGGTATCGGTCAATGGCAAGCAAGAATTCTCTAAAAAATAACTCAGACAGCCAAATGTTCAAAGTCAAGAAGAGAAACGCTCGCTGTCAAAGAGAGCAATGCTTCAGTGTCAACCTGTCAACCTACAGTCCACAGAGAAGTGTAGTCCGTCTCGCATGAAGCGTCGTGATACTGTATTAGTTTCAATAAGTTGATACAGTAATGATATGTAATTTAGAACGATATGCCATAATCTGCTTTGTTTTGCTCCTTATTCTATTTTTTAAAATGTATCTCATTCTTTACTTGTTTTTCATGTACGAAGAGTTATTGTGAGATGAGGAAATCTCAAAGTGAAATCTGGGAAGAGAAGAAAGTTTGAAACATTAGAACATTTAGAATTCACTAGACTTTCAAAAATGCGTAAGAAAGCCATGAACTCAGCTTGTCCGTGTATTTACACTTACATAGGAGGAAAGTCAAGAAAAGGATGGAGTTTCATTATTATCATAACATGAGGATGATGATGATGATGATGATGATGATGATGATGATGATGATGATGATGATGATAATGATAATGATGATGATAATAATGATGACGGTAAAAATAAACAAATTTGCCGGGTGATTAATCCAATTCTGATTCATTTCTTGTTTGTATCTTGACCATCTAAAATGACTAGCTTATTTGAAATTGACATTGAGAAAGTCTCTGCATAGATTATCTTCCGTTACAAAAAAACAAGGATATTTGATACAGAGAAGTGGGAGGGGAGGGGGTCTATGTGATTATAGTGATATTAAAAATGGAGAAGAAAATAACCATGATAATGATAGTACGCCTAATGATATTTTATAATGACGAGGATGATACGACGGTAATGATAATGAGGGAATTGCATGTATTTAGTTCAGATAGCAGAGTAAACAGTCACAATAAACTGGACTCCAACCTTGACTACGTCCGAGCCGCCATGGCTGCTGTGGGAATGACTGAGGTGAATGGCAGTCTGTGCTCCGTTGTCTTTGAGGATCACAGGAGCTTCATGTGGTTTGGCTGGAGCTGGATCCTCCAGCAGCACTTGCGTTTCGTCCTTGTCAGACATTGTATTTGTTTTTTCTGGTCAAACGTTAGACATGGGAAATAGTATTACACAAAAGACAATGGTGAGAATTTTGAGAAAAGGTAAACTGTGTATAAAACCGACAAAAAATACTATCTTTGCAATAATGAGGTTAAGAATAACAATGACAACATCAACAATAATAATAATAATAATAATAATAACAATAATAATAATAATAATAATAATAATAATGATGATGATGATGATAATAATAATAATAATAATAATAATAATAATAATAGTAATGATAAAAATAAGAAGAAGAAGAAGAAGAAGAAGAAGAAGAAGAAGAAGAAGAAGAAGAAGAAGAAGAAGAAGAAGAAGAAGAAGAAGAAGAAGAAGAAGAAGAAGAAGAAGAAGAAGAAGAAGAAGAAGAAGAAGAAGAAGAAGAAGAAGAAGAAGAAGAAGAAGAAGAAGAAGAAGAATAGTACAAAATTTATGTGGGTGTTTCACGGTCCCTAGAATTCAATGTTGTATTTAATGCTATAAAAATGAATAACTTCACAAAGTTTAGCAGCGCTAAACTATTCATTGGAGTCTTTTAAATATCTAGTTAGTAAAGTCACAAAATAAAACAATAGTAGATCTCATGATCTTGGTTGTATTTTAAGAATGCAGACCTATATGTCAAGTATTTATGATAGAATATCGAAATGATCCACGGAACACAAGTGATCTTCTAAGACACCACAGACAAGTGAGAGCATTAGTATCGATGCAGAGTATACTGCTAATTTGAGTTTGATTAACATTATCAAAGCGTAATAAAAAGCACTATAAGGCAAAAGCAAGTTTTTTTTTTGTTTTTGTTTTGTTTTGTTTGTTGTTGTTTGTTTTTTTTTGTTTGTTTGTTGTTTGTTTGGTTTTATTTTTTATTTTTTATTTTTTATTTTTTATTTTTGGGGGGGGGGGCGGGGGCGGGGTTGTGGTGGTCTATGTAATTATTATTGTTGTTGATAAAAGAAATCTCAGTATTTGATCCAAGGGCTTGATAGTATAATCAATTATTTTTATACTTATCTTTCACGTAGATGAGAACAACGCAAACCACTACCCTTCAGATATGAAACCAGTATCAATCAAATTTTTAGATGAGGATGGCTCCTCGGTTAGCATGCAAGGTTTCGACTCGGCAAAGCGATTGGTACTGTTAAGAGGTGCGGGTTTGATCACCATTCTTATCATTACAACTTCTTTTTTGTTCTATTTTTTTTTCGTTTTTTCGTACTTATTGTCTGCTCAGATTAGATTTTGGTTTATAGCTGCTTGATATTATATTTTTTCCCTTATCAATAGCTTGCATCTTTAGATTCATAGATCCAAAATCATTTATTCCAGCCTCAATCGTTGTTTGACTGACTGACTTTTCTATTATAAAGAAATAGTAGTAGTAGTAGTAATAGTAGTAGTAGTAGTAGTAGTAGTAGTAGTAGTAGTAGTAGTAGTAGTAGTAGTAGTAGTAGTAGTAGTAGTAGTAGAAGAAGTAGTAGTAGTAGTAGTAGTAGTAGTAGTAGTAGTAGTAGTAGTAGTAGTAGTAGTAGTAGTAGTAGTAGTAGTAGTTTTTGTTGTTGTTGTAGTAGTATTAGTAGTAGTAGTAGTAGTAGTAGTAGTAGTAGTAGTAGTAGTAGTAGTAGTAGTAGTAGTAGTAGTAGTAGTAGTAGTAGTAGTAGCAGCAGCAGCAGCAGCAGCAGTAGCGGTACCGGAGGGTAAGAGTCGCAGTTTTGTAGATGCCTGTGTGATCGATAAATATTGATGTAATAAAGCTTACATGTTAAGAATGTCAGTTTGTGTAACAAAAATATACGTTATCACATTGGTTCCACATGACCTGATACAATGATGGGGCAAAAGGTTGAATATTCAAAGTGAATTGTTCATGTCATCTCCGAGAAAATCAACAAATGATAATCTGTAACGATAGGTCAGGAAGATAACGAGCTGAAATTGTTTTTTATAACAAATTTTCTGAATTTGCAAATGGGGATATTATTTGAGATAAAAATTTGATTTTGTTTCATTGGTTTTGAACACAATTAAGGTTTTTTATTTTTTAATGTGCCTGAATGATTTGCATCAGATATGAAGTTAAAATTTTACAACAACACAGCTCGTAAATGTTCGATGTAGCACTTTTATGTTGAAGTTCAAAAGAATTACTTTTCATTGATGAACGTCAAACTGCATATCAATATCTATCTATGATTTTCGTTTATAAATTTTTAAGAAACAGAATATTTCCGTTGATATCGACCAAAAAAAATAAACTATCACAACATTACAATCACAAGGATTTACATTATGTTTTGCAATATGCTCAAGCTCATTTTTTTTCAGCTTTTTTTTGTGTCGCCTTCATATTCGACCAATATCTAAATTTTTAGTATTTATTCAGTATCTTGTCCGGCAAACGACGATCAGGGCTTTGTTTTGGAAGATTTGAAAGGAACTAGATTCAAAGTGGAATATGAACGAATCCTTTAAATTCTCATATGCAAAGAAAATAGGATTAAACAAAGTGTAAGGCTGAGCTTTGTTTTAAATTTTTGGTAGCCCCTTCATGAAGCAATTACATCAAATTACGTTAACTTTTCGACCCTTCGAGAAAAAAAGACCTGTAGTCAGCAGAACTGCAGCTATAAATCTACTTATAACAATGATGCACGCAGTTGAGGCCTCTTTATATTGTTACTTTGAGATCCATGCAAACTACAGCAATCATTGTGGTACGAATTATAAAAGAACATTATTTCGCTTTTTTTTTATTTCCTTCTCAGCTTCGTTTACTTACCTATCTCTTTAACGCCATTGAGCCTTTTTTGAGTAAGATATATTGCATGTTAACTTCAATTTATTTCAGTTTTATCCAGCCCATTCTTTCAATAAAGTTAATCATCGAGTGCCTTCTGAGCCTGCTGAGTATATACACATTTTTCTTTGTAATTTTTTTTTAATTAAAAAGGAAGAGAAAGACATCGGAAATGGTAGGTATGCAAAGTACAGTGATTAGCGGCATGTTTGTTCCTTTAAGTAAATAAAATAGCCGTTTGATTAAAGCAGGATAGACAAGGCTGGTCATCAAAACGACAATCTTTCGAACTGGCAATACAGCCTAAGGTTTCTCGAGTTATACAAGAAAGACATATTTTGTTGGTTTTAGATAACTCGTGCGACAGTCTGCCTGTCATGCGAGTTAGCTAAAACCAACAAAGCATGTCTGCTGACTGCCTATACGTCATCATGTGTTGATATTCTCAATGTCGATACTAGCCTTCTCTCTCTCTCTCTCTCTCTCTCTCTCTCTCTCTCTCTCTCTCTCTCTCTCTCTCTCTCTCTCTCTCTCTCTCTCTCTCTCTCTCTCTCTCTCTCTCTCTCTCTCTCTCTCTCATTTACTCTATCTATCTGTCTTTCTATCCATTTATCTATCTCTATCTTATTCTCTGTGCGTCTGTCAGAGAGTCTTGAAAGTTTATAATTATAACAGTAAATAGATGTGGGCCTTTTTTTTTTTTTTTTTTTTGGGGGGGGGGTGGGGGGGGTCATAACTTTTAGTTCATAATGATTTATTCTCTTGCTCAGATTTTGTTTTATAGTTCAAAAATGTATCCCAAATATCTATGGTTGTTCAATGAAACTTCATGTAACTTTCATCAATAGCGATTGGTAATTCATCGGTTTGGTTATATTCTAAAAGGCCTTTTTCTGTAGTGTTTGTTGAGTATTTTATCTTAAAATTTTTATTTGAGGGTTAAAGCTCCGAGAAATGTTCATTAGGGATTTACAAACTTTGTGTCCACATGAAAGAGATATCAATGTTTTTAGGCTCAGTATGTCATGATGCATTCAGATTTCAACTGGGAAATTCATATTTCAAAAGACACAACGAACGTAAAGGTGACGTCACAGATTGAGAGTGTATGGAGAAATAAAAGAACTTTAAAATCACAACATACCGCAAGTGTGTTTACATTTTGGCCTTGGCCATTTTTTGAAATTCTGAGAAACGTAAAAGAAGTGTTTGTTTTCAGAATTGGCAAATTTTAAAAAGTCCAAGCAGCAGGGATTCTTCTTAAGTTGGCAACAGTGTGTTCCTACTTTTTTAAAAAATGTTTTTGAATTACTGTAAAGAAACATCGGCTTAGGCAATATCGAACGAACGTTGATAAGACTGAGGTCAAAAAATGAAAGTGACAGGCTATTGTGCAATTACATCAGGCGAGTTAGGCCAAAATTTGAATGGGAATAAAAAAAGAATCTTTTCCTACTGCACCTAAGGCATGGCTGCCATTTTACAAGAACTTCTTTGTCCTCTTCAGAGACTGGTTTGAAAGGTCCACTGTTAGATTTAATATACAGTTGAAGAAAACATGATTTTACAAACATGCTGTCTTTGACTACCTTCTAAAACTTATCAAATATTCCAAAAAATAAGAAGATATTTTTTAAATTTTGCATAGAAATTGGATGGGCAGCTTTCCTCCTTCTTTCCCTTCAAAGCATTTTTTTTTCATTAAAATACTCATTTCCTTGAAGTCTTGAATGTTTCTGCACAACCTTTGTACAGATATCATGAGCTGATTTTTTTCCTCTCTTTCTAGGCAAATCATTGTCAGCAGCAGTGTCCTCTGAAAGTACAGTTTACAAAAATTAATCTGTAATTGTATAGATAAGTAAAGGTTAAAAATGAGAGCGTATTTGAGGTGAATGGTTTCTTGAGCTTTTCAGGATTAACATAGGTTGCTGCTCTACATTTTCATAGGTATCTCAAGATGGATCAGTTTCACTTTAGCGCATCTTAAGTCCTTTTAAGCGCTTTTAATGAATTTAAAGCACGTCATTTATAGATAAGATACTTTAAAGACTGCAAGGGTCAATAAATTGTGAACAACTATTAAGTTGACTTTTTTAAGACAGGGATAGGTTTAATGTGATTATACTTGTCAGTTTTAGGTTATCCTATCATAAAGTAGTTAATTGTTTTTCGTTCGTTTTTTTCAAATTAGTATTATTATTTTATCATTCCTTTTTAGATATAATTTTTTGGGGGGTTGGGGGGTTCTTTTTTTTTCTATCGCATAATGTTTGAAAAAAAAATGTGTATCTAAGAACTGCGGCAATAACGGGATATTATGTGATGCTCAACCAAAGATAAATGGGAAGAGAAAACTGAAGATATTATTTCCGCTTATCAATGTTTGGTAACTGATTCTAGACATTTTGTTTGCCGTCATTCATCAAGTATTTCCTAGCGCAAGTGGAAGACAATGTACCGCACGCCTTTTCTTGCCGACAAGAATGTCCGAAGCTTATTAAGAGCATTAGAGACATCAATTTTTGCTCTTATTGGGTAATATGTGGTTTTAATAAAACTCGCTTTTTAATATAATATTTGCGACTGTTCATAGGTGATTAGGATCACAGCTTTTGTTCATAGATTTCTTAGAACTAGTATTACTTATCCCTATTTCTACCTATTGATAATATTGATTAAAATTCTAAGTCTCTAAACGCTCTGATCAAATCTGGAACATATGGTCATAAGGAGAGTTGGGGGTATAGATTAAGTATTATACGTAAGATTGATAATTAGTTTTGATTGTGTATTTGGTGATGGTAGCGCTGAACAATAATTACGATTTGATTGTAAATGGTACTGTTACTGCTAAACCCTGTTATTGTGTAAAATAGAGGGAGAAAGAATAAAGCCTGTTATTACGGTAAAACAAGCTAATATCTTTTAAGGCACATTAAAATGTTACGCATTAGACGATTCTAACATGAAATAACGTCTATTCTTGTTTTAACTTTTGCACTTTTCGAAATAAATTCTGCAATGCCTTAAAGTTGTTGTTTTTATGTTGAAACAAGTGGCACAAATTTTAAATTTAATTTTCGAAAGTTCTCAAAAACTTTTTTGTTACGGCTAAATAGGCTTCAGAACGCGAAATGGAATCTTGTTGACCGAGACCAGAAGAGAATGGGAGAAAATGTCTTTCTGACAGGTTCCAAATTTCTAATTCAAGCATTTGGCACCAGCAAATCAGAAAAGTCCATGGCTAAGCTTTAGATCCTAGATTATTACCCAAGAGAATCTGCTCACATTGTTGCGGATACGCTGGCAAAAAGCGGCTCTGGCTTCCCACAGGTAGAAGAATAAGATTGGTCAATCAAAACGGCATCTGCCAAGTCAAATTTATTGTCAGTTATACGTAATTTTTTTTTTTTTTTTTTTTTTGGTTCTTCATTTTGAAAAAAGAGGATGAGGGGCAGCATTCATAATAATTACATGTATTAGTTTTCATATTCCTCTCTTCTAACCGTTATGAATACTACCTTAGAGAGGATTAAACAGCTTAGGTATGAGTATGTTGTTCAAAATAATATTTATTCTGGTGAAAGTGATGGTATCAACTTGCGTTTTGGTGTTCAGTATCTTTTCTAACGAGTGCCACCTCTTCGTGGGCAAACGATTTTATTATCAGTTAGCCATGAATACAGTTCTTCAGATCACAGAGATCTAGATATAGCCGCTCAGGAATGAGATCTGATAAATGATTGTGCAGCTGCGGATTGAGAAGCGTCGATAAGAAAAAAACTTAGCAATCATATCTGGTTCGTTATATCTAATTGCCTAAATAAGGGCTTTTTGCTTTTGACAGGCGTGCAAGCGTTTCAGTAGTTGATACGTCCTCTCAAAAAGATAAATACATAAATAAAAAGACAAAAGGAAAAAAGGTATATACATAAGGTTTATTTATTCTATGACCTGAATCTCCTTAAGTTCTAAAGCCTGGCCTGTAAGTCATACCTCACATGACACAGAGAGGTTCAATAAGGAAAAATAAACAAATGCTACTGGTTACGCGCTACGTCTTATAAATGAACTAAGAGGTGTTTGAACATTTGTTTTTTTTAAGCTTATTATTACATTGACTGATGCACTTTCTGTTCTATGAGAAATATATAAAAAAAATGAGAATGGCTCTGGAGTATAGTGAGTTGGCTTTACAAAGTCCCTCTAGGTTAATGAAAGGCACTGATTTCTGTCCAATGTTAAATATTTTTCGGGTAATGCTGTAGGCAATCGGTCCCATCTTTCTTTCATTCGATTGCAGCGTTATACTTGCAGAGTCATTTTACAATGCTTATGATGCTTTAAAATCTAGTGTTCCCAGCTTTCAGCATCAGCATTTGTTTATCAGCCTGCGCTAAAAGTTAAAAAATTGTAACAATAGCAGGCTTTGGCTGATATATTTTGAGGTCTCTTTTGCAGTTCATATCGTGATTTTTTAGCTTGCTTTTCTGCCAATAGGTATATCGAAATATCTTATTACACACACACACACATATCTCTCTCTCTCTCTCTCTCTCTCTCTCTCTCTCTCTCTCTCTCTCTCTCTCTCTCTCTCTCTCTCTCTCTCTCTCTCTTTCATCCATTAGATAGGAAAAATCAAGCTTATGAAAAGCCTTTAGCAGTCTCATTTGCGATCTCTAGGACTGGAACGGGGTGTTGATATTAAAATAAGGAAAACAAAACGAAATAAAAAATAGATACGGTGAATAATACATAATTTAATTACAAAAGAGGATGCTTCCCCTTTCAAAATTAGCTAATCCACAAAAAAAAAAAAAAAAAAAAGCTGGGATGTCGAAGGGTTAATTCTCTGAACCTCGTCCATATAGGCAATCTCAAGATAGCCGGCCCATCAATACCATATTTACGAGGTACCCAAGTCGAATGCGCTTCCGACAAAACTTACACGCGCTATCCAAGAACCACATCCTGAGTGTATTATGAGAGGATCCTCAACAGTCCATAGAATATGGACCTGTGACCGTTTTGCGGGCCTGAACACCGTCAGGACTTGGAGAGAATTTTTGAAGATGTTACCTTGCCAAGAGACCTTGAACACAGCGTCATCATACACGTACCGTGGTCACTCTATTGAATCTTACTTCTTGCGGTTTATCTGCTACAAATATTTTTACAACTATGTTTGTCAAATTCTGTTTTAAATGATCAAACATCGTGAAAATCTCTAATTGTATTCTTCACTTAATACCTTTAAATAGAATCATCTACCTAATAGTCCATTAGCGTCATTCTTTCTACAAAATTTTTTTTTTAAATTTAAGAGCATGATTCAGTTATATCTGCGTTGTAAGATAATTATGTAGGTCTTTGTCACACTTCACGAACAAAATAAACGCCCGATTTGGCTACGTCAGTGAATTTGTTTATGATGTCAACAAATAACAGATAACATTCTCAACTTGCCTCTGAAATATTCCTATTAATGCTATCATTTTCTTTCCTTTTACTTGATGACTTAAGTAGCAGGTTGAATTAACCAGGAAATATATTTATTTTTCTCTCACTTATATCATTTTTTTTTTCAACTACACACATATATACAAATATCAGATTTATTTTCACTTTCTCTTTCTTTATTTTTAAATCTGAAAGTCTTGTAGAACATTTTGGATTCAACCTGAAATCCCTGTGAAGGCTACAATGAATTAGGTCATTTTTTTTTAAACAATCCTGACATTTGCATTATCAGCTAGTTATGTTGCGTTTTTTTTAAAACGTGTTATGAAGATATTTCTAACTCTTTCATCTCTCTCTCTCTCTCTCACACAAACACTTACACACACACTTCTTTCTCAAACTCTCGCGTCTTATCTTCATTATTCTCCCTGAATACAGATAACAAATGTGAAACTGATAGCCTTTGAGTTTAATACAGAACAAAAAGTGAACCAAAATTTCTTCAGTTCACGCACAGTGTACGTACAAATACCAGGCTAACTCGGATATCTTAAATAATTCATCTGATTTAGAAGTAAATCTAAATTCTTCGTTAAATCTAATATGGTTCTATATATACACTTGAAATTTATTGAAAAGTTTCAAAATGAAGATATTCTTATATATTGCATTAAAAAAAAGCTAACAATTTTGAACTTTTTGTAAGCATTATATTGATGTGCAGTAAATTACAGCTATGATTGGCATAAACTCTGAGGCCGATTTTAGTTCCCATAATCCGGCACCCCCCCTCTCTCTCTCTCTCTCTCTCTCTCTCTCTCTCTCTCTCTCTCTCTCTCTCTCTCTCCCCTTTCTCTCTCTTTCTTGTGCTCTCTGATTGTCTGTCTGTCTGTCCGTCTTTCTCTCTGTGTCAATCTCTGTCTGCCTGCCTCTCTGCTTCTCTCTCTCTCTCTCTCTCTCTCTCTCTCTCTCTCTCTCTCTCTCTCTCTCTCCCTCTTTCTCTCTCTTTCTCTTTGAGGCAGAAACACGCAGGTAGAGGGAGACAGAAAGCCAGAGAAGGAGAAAGTGAGAATAGAGAGATAAGAGAGAAAAAGATAGGAAGACAAAGAGGAAAAGTGAGAGAAAAGTGAAGAGAGAGAGGGAGAAAACTGAAATGGCAAGAAAAAGAGAGAGAGAGAGAGAGAGGAGAGAAATAGGTTGAGAAAGTGGGAGAGAGGAGAGCGAAGTAGGGAGAAAAAGAGAGAGAGAGGAGAGAAGACTAGAGAGAAAGAAGATTGAGAGGCAGAGAGAGAAAGAGAGAGAGGAGAGAGAATGGGAGAGGAATACAGAGAGGGAGAGAGGTAGAAAGTGGAGAGAGAAAAAGGGAGAAAAAGAGAGGGAGGGAGAGAAGGAAAAAGGAGAGAAAGAGAGAGTACGAGATAGTTAGAGAAAGAGGGTGAGGAGAGAGAGAGAGAGAGAGAGAGAGAGAGAGAGAGGTAAAGAAGAGAGAGGTGAGAGAATAGAGAAAGGAGAAAGAGAGGGAGAGAGTTTATTGACTTCAGGCACAAAATCATGGCTTAATATTGCACTGTAGTCATGGAACGCCACAAACGCCTTTCATGTATTGCATTTTTTTTTTCAATAATAATTTTACCGTTCACGCCTTTAAAATGCCAGATTTAATCATATATAAACATATTAGTTGTCCGAACATAAAATATTAAATACATTATTTCCCGACTCTCAACTGTAATTTCTACTTTAAAAACTAACTATTAAGCTTAAGCCCAGGTTGTGTTTGTCAGTCGTTCAAGGAAGATAACTCTCGATGAAATTTATTAGAGATATTGTCTATTTCTAAGAGGCCAATAAATGAATCTTTAACAGTAGATTAGGAAAGTGCAGATGTATTGACATAAGCTGTTACTTTTCAAATCTATCCTTATAATGCTTTTTAGAAGACTATGAATGTGCACAATAAGTTCTTGAAGGTCCACAACACAAAAAAGTTAACCTCTGGTGCACACCACAAATTAATGAGGACGTTTCTTAATATTATGTGTTGCACAAAAAGAATTACGGTACCGGTATAATAAATATTTTATGTACGGTACCTCAGATAATCATTTCTATTTTACATTATTCCATTGGAGCATTTTAATTTGAAGCACACATTCACTAACTTTTCACTCTTTATAGGTTAAAATTATATGGTTCTCTCATTGAAAACTAGGATGAAATTTAGATTGGAACATTTTCTTTACCCTTAATTAAACAGCATAAATATTTTTAAGAGGGCAACAAAACTTTTGATAAAAACGGAAAATAATTTTATCGATATCGGATCCGCATCGATTA
>JAWDGP010003675.1:22500-33064 GCA_033675545.1 Elysia crispata | reverse complement strand
ATAAAGATAAATTACACTATATTACACGTATTCTCAATATTTCTGTTAAGTATGAAAATCATAATGTTGAATGTCTTGCAATCCAAAGGGAAATTTGGTTGCAAAATCATATTGATGTTTTCTTTTTCTTTTTTTTTTTCCTAAACTCTCAAGATTCAAGTTTATTGAAAATAATAAATGTTCTAGTTTTATCTGATAATTTCAAATAAAAGCAAGATATGTTATTTTGAAATCTAGCTGTGTTGCTTCTCTTTTCTCTCGAAATTTGTCGAATTTTAAATCCATCTTTTAATAGATCTAATGATGGATCTCTGTTCTCTTTGAGTGGCAAGACGATGGGTGCAAAAGCATCTTTAAATCGATGGTTCTGCTGAGCACCACCTAAATATATAGCTCTTTTATCCTTGCTATTGTAGTTGTAGTAGTAGTAGTAGTAGTAGTAGTAGCAGCAGCAGCAGCAGCAGCAGAAGGAGTAGTAGTGCTCAGATTGCTGCTGCTGCTACATTAATCACACATCGTGTTTTCCTGCGTTTTAATCAGTTTTAGAGATATATCAGGAGACTTAGTTTAAACAAATTTAGAGAAAACACTGGATTTTTTTGGCCAAGATATAACGATTTTAGTTTTAAAGTTGACTTTCCACTAAAATATTCCATACTCCTTGAAGACATCATTATTCCTTTTTTTTTTCTTTTAAAATTGTAGAAAAATCGTTTGTAATTTTTTTTTCAGCATATTAAAGAGATGATGTTATTTTCATTAATAGGCTGCAATTTTCACGTCGTATTTTTTGTCATAACATGCGCGTTGGATTTTTAAAATTTCTACCAATATGAAACTGTCCAGTTTGATTTTAAATTACTCTTAGTTTAACTGTACACAGTTAGGATTTGAACACTGTACATCTTCGAGCGTTAGTCTCAGGAGTAGAAGAAGTTTTCATCGTTAAATAGCTTTGTTCTTTACTTCTTTGTTTATCAAACTCCTCTGCAAAAATATAAAGAAACTACTTGATGCTAAAGATAAAAAGAAACAGGCCAATTCAGAGCGACCGACATTCGATTCGGAACTGTCGATCTATTTATCTTTCCAAAGAATGATCGCTTCACATCGCATTGTCAACAATTATTAGCGATGGTCAATAGTTATAGAAAACAAAGAAAAACCTTTGAAACTGGGTTTTTTTTTTTTACACTTTGGGATGAGAATCGCATTATAATGATTACTGTTACAAAACCGATACCTTGTCACTTACAAAACCGATACCTTGTCACTTACAAAACCGATACCTTGTCACTTACAAAACCGATACCTTGTCACTTACAAAACCGATACCTTGTCACTTCCTCTTTCCTGTGGGTAGGCAATACAATTGACATAACAGTTACATAGAATGAGAGCATTAGAATAAAGGATTGTAAATATACAAGTGCTTAATCAATTTTGTTGCGCTCTTCAGGATCAAAGTGAGGTGCGTTGATCCACGGCCATAACAAGTGTTGCTACCCCCTTAGTTTTTCTGCCGTTTGTCGTGGAAAACTATGGTTCTGTGCAAGTTGAAACCAAACAGCGTTGCAACCATATTAATTGGACATTCATAATCTTATGTAATAGACTTAAAACTTGGCATAAGGTATAAACTCATAGAGTCCACGATCATAATCTCAACTGAAAAGCTTGAAACTTCTAGTAAACCCATTCAGTTGACGAACATACTCTAGCAAAGACATGAAGATTGGTTCCCGGTTTATGATCTACGGTATTTTTACCATTATGGTTGTAAAGTTTACTACTGGAGCAATGTTTGATTTTCATCTTGTTGAGACCGTAGTAAACTATGTCAAACACAAGAGTAACTGTAGAGACATAGGATATGATGGTCTCGCAGTTATAAGCACACCGGAGGCTTTGGTATATGCCTTAAAGCTCGCCAGGTAAGACTTAGCCATTGTTAAGACATGCAATTGTCAATAACTCATAAAAACATATTTATTTTTTGTAACACAATTGCAAATACTTTGGTTATTACCATGTTTTACATTGCCATCCACCATTTAAGGACAATACTTTAGGTACAGTTTCCATCTATCGCATACGACATGTTTTATCGATAGTAAAAAAAGGCACGATGCCCAATCTGTTGATTAGATTACTGTCATTGGCTCACAACAATGTTAAGTTTATCTTCTATTAACATCAAAGCTGCCCTAAGTTTACTTAAAATATTCATTTTCTGAGGAAAATCTTGCAGTAAACGGGCGTAACCTGTTGAGATTACAGTTCTCTACTTGATGGAAATTTACGGCATTTAGAGGTAGAAAACGTTGGGTTCAGATTCCTTCAAACCACCACCTACATCATTTATTTTTATTTCTGTTTCTATTTTGGTCTCCATGTGCCGTTTGTTTTCATTTTAGGTCTATTTTTCAACGGAATGCTCATCATTTGCCCTTTCTTAATCAGATATCTAGCTAGGTGTTTTTCATGACGTATTTATTGTAATTTTTCATCTTTATTTGTATGAGATAATACTCGTTTTTGTACAAATTATAACTTTAGTACCTACTTTTATTGATTTTTTAACCCTGGGAACTTTGATCATTTAATTACAAATTATATAAATGTATTGCTAAATACTCTTATGTAAAGCATACAAATGATGTGCGAAATAAATAAAATTTACAGTATGTAAGTATGTATGTATGTATGTATGTATGTATGTATGTATGTATGTATGTGTGTATGTATGCATGCATGCATGCAAAATATAACTGCAAAAAAATATTCTTCAAGTAAGGGAACAAATATAGACTACTGAAAACATTACTTTTTAAAGATAAATGATACTTTAAGTAATTTCAGTTCTGTCCATCTAGGTTTAAATTGATATGTTTTGCAAATTTAAAACGCAACGTCACTGTTATATGCTTCAATAATAGCAAAAAAAACCAAAAAAACTCATGTAAGTATCACAGAACGATACAGTTATGATATGAACAAAAACGATTCTTTCTGTTTCAAAGGGTATTGGTAACTTAACTTATTGCAATCTCTCTTTTTTTTATCAAAAAAAAGGAAGTTTGCACTATGAATTCCCTTTGAAATTTAACGATTACAGAAACGGACCTAAACAGGACATTTACATTGGTGCCCACTGTCGGCCTGAGACGAATACCACTATGTGGGATGACGATACTATTCCCAGATCAGACAGTCCGTTTGCTGGTGTGGTTCCAACTACTGATATTACAAGACCGTACGCACGCATAGGTCAAAAAGGAGATTTTAGGATGGGAGAAGGGAAATATGGAAATATAGGATTGTGTGGAAACCGTGAGTAGTGATATCACTTGAAACCAATGAAAAACAAAGATCCTTTTTCTTTGCTATTTGTATTAATAAGTGCTCTGAAATTGTTTTACCAGACTACAAATTGTTTTTTAATTTCGGAATAAAAACAAAGAAACCACAAAAAAGAAAAGAGATTCTGAAGAGAGAAATAGCCTTAAATATAACCTGAAGAATATTCGTAATTCACTCTAAAAAAAACCTTGATAAGATCAAACAAAAATAACCTACCGTTGAATTATTTTTTTTTTTTATTGATGACAAAAGTTAAAAATATTGATTTAAAAAAATATTTTTTTATCGTTTTCCCTCTTCCTTTTTGGCATGGCCTTCTTCATCTACTACAACTACAACAACAACAACAACAACAACAACAACAACAACAACTACTACTACTACTACTACTACTACTACTACTACTACTACTACTACTACTACTACTACTACTACTACTACTACTACTACTACTACTACTACTACTACTACTACTACTACTACTACTACTACTACTACTACTACTACTACTACTACTATTACTACTACTACTACTACTACTACTACTACTACTACTACTACTACTACTACTACTACTACTACTACTACTACTACTACTACTACTACCACGACGACGACGACGACGAGTACGTCTACTACTACCTATACCACTACCACTACCACTACCACTACCACTAATACTACTACTACTACTACTACTACTATTACTACTACTACTACTACTACTACTACTACTACTACTACTACTACTACTACTACTACTACTACTACTACTACTACTACTACTACTACTACTACTACTACTACTACTACTACTACTACTACTACTACTACTACTACTACTACTACTACTGTTGCTGCTGCTGCTGCTCCTGCTGCTGCTGCTGCTACTTCTACTATTACTAACACTTCTTCTCAATCTTCTTTTTTCTATCCTTTTTTAATTTCATTATTGTTGATGCTGTTGTATTTTGTTTGATCTGTTCGCGTTGGCCTTGCAGAAAACAGAGTGTGTTGGCTATGTTGGTTACATTTTTTTTGTTTGTTGTTTCTATTTTCATGCAGGCAAGGCTTACGCGACTGAGAGTATTGGTACCACTGTATGAAGCGAGCTTCAGACATTACAGAAAACAGTTCTCTCCGTGAGCCAAGTCTTCTCTTATCCGGAGTGAGCTGTGATCTGCGGTACGGTTCACGAGTGCCGTGCCGCAGAGTTCAACTCTGACCTTTTGACCTGCACAGTACTTGGAGAATATACATCTTCTGGTTACATAGCTAATCCCCAGGTCGTCACTTATGTCAGAGTAACTTTTTGAACATTGAAGTAAACCAATTTGAAAACAGTTGCACCAAGGTTTTATATTAGAAAAGACGTTTGTTTAAATTTTTGCTTGGGTAATAATCCTCGTTATAACACTTTAAGTTGAGGCAGTTTTTTTTCTTATCATCTAATTGTTTATCTAGGAGCTTCAAATCTCACAAAAAAAGGACCAAAAATATGTCTCGTAATAAAAAAAACAAGAACTTTGGAATTAGTATTGCTACTTTCAGAAAACCGGAGTTTTGAAAGAATTTTAAAAAAGTTATTTTTATAAAATAAAGCAAGATATGTTTTCATTTCATACAATTAACCAACAAAAAAAATTAACATTTAAAAAAAAATTAAAGGCAAAAATGTGATTATTATTTTCTTCAAAGAAAAAGACGAATGTGCGAACTATTTCCTGTAAGCACAGATGGGTAGAGATGGCAGGAATGAAACTGAAAGTACGCATACAATGTAAGCGGCGGCAGATCTAAAACCGTCTGGAATAGATCTAGATGTAGATGTACATGATATAGTGTTAGATTTAAATAAAGAATATAAGAAGGTTGCCTCAACATGAATTCTAGATCTAGAGTCTAGATATTTACACTAGCTTGACTCAAATCAAAAGGTTAAGATCTACAACTGGAAAAAAAAAATAAAGATTTTACTTTTAGGTTCAAAGATTTTTTGGAACTTTCATGTAGGTTTAAAAAAAAAACAACGCGGCTAAGAATTCCGGCATCCCGGCAAAGCAGTGCTCTTTTATGCAATCATTGCAAAAATTAAAAGCGTTTAAAAGGATCTAACAGCATAATGGAAAGTATAGGATCCCTTTATTCCAAAAGAATTTGAGTTCTTGATCTAATGTTGTGTTTATAATAAGAATTGTCGAGCTATCTAGAATCTAGGTAAAGATGGGTTGGTGGAAGCATATCTGGATCATTTAAGTAAAAGATACATCTCGAGACCATTTAGCATATTTAATGCATAGACGCACCCCAGCCCCGACAAATTGACACCATGGTCCCGTTCGTAGTATGAGGTTTCCAGCTTGTTCTAATAATGATGATATATTCTAAGCTTCATCTTCTCTGATTTACCGCTATACAGTTTTATTTACAGCACATAATGCCTAATCAGAAGATAAGAATACCTTGTTAAAATCTTTTATAATACACGGAATAATTTTGGTGAACTATAAATTGATGATGACCAGAAATTATACGGGTTAAAGGAATTATTTTATCCTAATCATTTGTCGCTACTAGAAACTAAGGATAATTAGGAGATTTTAGTCGCAGGAAGACATTAAGAAATACAAAATCACAATATCATTCTCTGGAGTAGTCTGACAGATACGTTCCTGTTTAGAGCTTTAATGTATTTTAATAGAAGCTCATTTTACTTATTATTTTCAAATTTTTATGTAGTGAGTTTTTTATTATTTTTTGCGGATGGTTCTTCATGGGATCACAAAAAAGATAACATTCAACACGTTACAAATTTATAATTACCAGTCTGTTTTTTTTTTTTTTTTGAATGCTCAGTTCTCGACACTGCCCGAATTAAATGTGGCATTGTATAAAATTCACTTGTTTTGACTACAGGTGTCTTGCTTGTACCCTTTGAAAGTTTGTTTAAAATTGTTCTTACTAAAATGTCCTTGATTAGAACTAAAGAGTTTTTTTTTTTTAATATGCTCCCTTTTCATTCTTCAGGACTGGTCTTTTGAAACTATGAATAAATAAATAAATAAATAAATGAAATTTTTTTGATATTTTGTTGTTTCATTGAAAACCTGATACAACCCCACATCTGTCTAGAAACAAAAAAAAAAACAAAACAAGAAAACGTTTTTCTACTAAGTAGATTTCCATGTTTCTGAGATAGTTTATATTTTCCAACATGTTGATCAATGAGTGATAATGTTTTTGTTTTTAATGTACTCCTTCGGACTAACAAAATAATCTCACCAATTGTCTCGACAAGGGGTTTTGTAAATGGTTTAATGGTTTTTAAAGTTGTAATAAATAGCAACAACTTTGAACGGAGATCTTTGTTATTTAAGAGAAGCCAGTGATGAATTTATTTTACAATGAAAGGACAGAAATAATTTTCAAACCTTTATTATGATCTCACACTTTTCTTTATTAACCCAAATCTTAATTCTGGAAGGTGCAATACTCTATGAGTCAAAATTACCAAAAATTTACAGCGACTGGAGACACAACACCCACCGTGATAAAACCTCGTTGCGTTTCAATAGATGTTAAGTTGCCACTTATATAATCTTTTTAGTTGTTTTTTAACAGCAAATAGCCAAATACATTGTACAATTATTCCTGTGATGTCCTGTTGATGTATGATCTCATTCAATTATTTTTTTTAGTTTATTTCTGTCATAGTATTATTTCGTTCCTCAGTGAGTATTGTATTACCAGATTAGTTAACAAATTAAATGCAGCTTACTTTTTGCAACTTGTTGCATTTTGTTAATATATATTGAGAATTACTTGAAGAAATCACAATAAGCCTAAATATTGGATACTTCAAACCCACTGTGAAACACGACAGTCAAGTAAGAGAATTTTGAGTTGAAGTAAACTTTATCATTTTCCTTGCTTCCCTGTTGAGAAAAAGTAGTTTCTTTATAACAGATTTTTTCTAATAATCAGATTTTTTTTTTCATTCGGATACTGAAGCATTGTATTCTTCGTTGTTTTTATCGATCTAACCTGAAGTTCGTTTTTGAAGAAAAAAATTGAGAATAATTTGTATTTTGCTTTTGCTTTCAATATTTCTCTGTCTTTTCTGATCTCAAAGAACATAGTGGTTATTGATCTTTCCATCTCAGCGGCTAATCTTGATCTATCTCAAACATTACGGCTCAACCTTATCGACTCGCCGATACTTTGACTTTCGCGACGTGTATTTTACCTCATGCAATTTTGACTCTATCTTTTTGCATGTTTTTTTTTTTAAATAGTCACCGGGTGTTTGTTTTGATTTTGGGCTGAGAGACAAAGTGTAATCCATACTCGTCAAATGGTTTAATTGTTTTGCTCTGGGTTCAAAGATAAAGTGTAATCCATACTTAATAGATAGTTAAATTAGCTGTGGGTAAAAAAAAAAGCGTGACCCAAATTTCACTAAATGGTTTGTTATGGAAAAAAATTATAAATTGGCTCGGTCTTTTGAAAGACCAATTTTTTTTCGTCTAGTGCATGAAAAAAAAAAAACGATTTTTTATGAAGGTGGTGAGAAACCAGCACCATGCTTTCATTGGTTACCACAAAAATATGCCTATTGCCATTGCTTAAAAGAATATAGTCAAGATGAGACAACTATCTGCCAGAGTAAATAGTTATTTGTGTAGATAATTCTTCAGCAGAATATTCTCTTCTAACAACCTACCTGGGATAGTTTGAATGAAATACAAAAAGGTCGCAAGAAGCAACACTGTAAAATGTCGAAATATTACGGAGTCTCAGGGCATGAAGAAAATATAGAATGGGAGAAGAAAGCTTTTTATTGGATACAAATGATTTTTGGTGTGATGTGGATGCAGACGCACGTGGCAAGTGCATATTGACTAACTTTAGGAGGTAGGAGGGCTATACAATCCAAAAATATGTTTTTCATAATGTACCAAATTGGTCCACGTGACGATGAACGAGACAGCATAACCAACATGGCCTTTGATATTTGGGAAACTAGAATTTTCTCCCTAACTAAAACTCTAATTCTACGTTTATTTACTGGCACTCCCAACCTTTATTCAGGTGGCTAAAAATCCCCATACTCTTACAAAGAAAATTAAATATTTTAATCAACACAAAACTATGTAATAACGATTTTTTTATTAGCCACGTTAATGCAATATAAAGCTAATAATAGTTTACTCTTTCGTATGGTTATGACAGGGAACAAAAGAATTGTATGCCCTGAAAATGAATATTTAATTAAGTAATGATACTGGTGTCATAGAATAGTCTTTCCAATTTTTTTTACTATTTCCTTATGTCTTTTAATATTTTAAAAGAAGGATAAAATATTCCTTTATTCAGAAAAAAAAAAACGCATAAAAAAGCATTGGAGAACACTAGCAAAAGTAACAAATTAATTTTTCACCAAAAAATAGTTTGTTTTCTAAACAATAAGCACAAGCTAAAGGCAAAGTAGAGAATTATTATGCAAACCTTGCTTTATCTGCATAAAGAAAGTTTAAACCATACAGAAACCATGAAGTTGTAATAATACTATAATGAGATGTATAAAGGTCAACTTTCATTGAAGGTAAAAATAGGCATATTTACAATATCTGAGTAAAAAAAATTACAGTCTAGAATATATTATTACAGTTTTAAAGTCTAGAACCATTATGCCCGCTTTTATCGTTTTTTATAGCTCATAAACTTATTTGATAAGGTTAAATAAATAAATGCTTTATCTATTTTATTACATAATCCTTTTAAACTCCAGCCATTTATATGTTATCAAATGTGAAGAGCACTTATTTTAAAATAGCTCTAGTTTAAAAGTTTCTATTGTTTTAAGATCGTTGATCATCGAATTTCAAAAGAAAAAAAATACTCATCGGAAATCAAGTGCAACGTTAATACTTTGTTAAACCAAAGTTTACTCTTTCGTTTTGTATTTACAGCGAACAAAAGAACAAAATGCCCTTAAAACGCATATTTCATTAAGTCGCGATAATGATACCATAAAACATTATTTTCGAAATTGTTACTTTTCATTATTTTTTTAACATTCAAATATTAGAGTAATTGTTCCCTAGTTTAAAAAATAGAAAGAATAAAAATGTGTTGGAAAAAACTAATAAGTGCAAAAAATTAGCTTTTCTCTAAGAAATAATTGATTGTCTTAAACATAATTTCAAGTTAATAGCAGAGTAGAAAAATATTATGCAACTCAAGCTTGATCTGCATAAAGAACGTTTAAACCATACAAAAACTATGGAGTTGTAATATTATTATAATCAGAACAGTTTTAATCAGAATTTATACAAGAATTGATAAAGATATAACGCTGTTGATAAAAACTCATGTCCAGACATAATTTGGATAGAAACGCATCATATTTAGAGTTATATTTGGAGAAAGAAGTTTTCGAAAAGCAAATGTATAAACGTCAATTTTCATTGAACAGAAAAATGGGAAAATTCACAATGCCTGATTAAAAAACAAAATTACAATGTACAGTCAGTTACAACATTTTCACTTGTGGAGAAATCAAGGGCAACCCTTTTTATTTTATCGTTTAAGTCTAAAAATTGAACAAAACTGAACAATACTAAAAATACTTTTAAATTCAAAGTTTCATTTGTTTGTGATCTAGCTACATGACTATCTCTTTGTATCTCATTCATCATGCGGCAGTTCTTGTCGGGAAAGACTTAGTAAAGAACAAACTTTTTTTTACCAACTTTCTTATGAAATACTCGGCACAGTTTTTTTTTTTTTTTTGTCTTTTAGAAATTGACAGTATCTTATGGTTAAAAAGTTTTCCGAATGTAAGTAACGACCTGGGGATTAGCATTGTGACCAGAAGACGTATATTTCCCTATTACTGTGCAGGTCAAAAGGTCAGGGTTGAACTCTGCAGCGCGACACTCGTGAACCGTACCGCAGATCACAGCACACTCCAGATAAGAGAAGACTTGGCTCACAGAGAGAACTGTTTTCACTGATGTCTGCAGCTCGCCTGACAAAGTGGTGCCGCTACTATCGGTAGGGTAATTCTTATCTGCGTGATTAAAAAGGAGGGAACTAACATAGAGGCATTTTGAAAAAAACATATTAGAAGCTGCTATGCATCTGTAAATATCGATAATAAATTTCAATTTCACTATGAAAGTCTCATTCCAAGAAT
>JAWDGP010003675.1:2500-17500 GCA_033675545.1 Elysia crispata | reverse complement strand
GGAAAACAACAACAACAACAAAACATCAACAACAACAACAACAAAACAGTAACAACAACATAATGTTGTGAAAGTGTTATATCGATTCTTACAGTAACTTAAGAAATATCAATGTTTGAATCGTTGTTAACACCAATGCTAGTAAAGTGCAGGCAAAGTGATCCCTTAATCTGACATCTATAGAAATCTAAGAATAATTCTTAAAATTTTTGTACTTTCAGATAAGGCCTGTTCTACAAAGAGATCGATGATACTTAAAACAAAGACCTCTTCTGAGTATGAAAACTGAAGCAGTACAAGCATTATTTTTTGTCTCATGTCTTTATCCTAAAGAGGGAATTTTTTTTTAAATCGATACATTCAGCGAACACTATTACCGCCAAGTCTCTCCTTAATAGCTACATATATGGATTCTTTATCCGGAGAACATAATAGTCATCCATTTTATAGTTCAGAGCCACCAAGTACTTCGGCAAAAACTGTTTATTCTATTATGTTAAGAAGAAATTTAATGTAATAATATTATAGAAAACAATCAAACTGCCGAGCTGCCAGAAATGTCGCACCCAGTACTGGTAAAGGGTTTTTACTCACAATACATAAAGCCAATTCAGAGAAAGGCTGTTTTAGGCCATTAACTCTTATCAATTTACTTCATATGACATCTTGCTGTTGACAGAGATTGTTTAGAACCAATAACTAAACGTTGTTAGGAAAAAGGCACACGATGCGCTTTTCTTTCTATTTATACAGCCATATATATATACATACATAAAGAGAGAGAAAGAGAGAGAGAGAGAGAGAGAGAGAGAGAGAGAGAGAGAGAGAGAGAGAGAGAGAGAGAGAGAGAGAGAGAGAGAGAGAGAGAGAGAGAGAGAGAGAGAGAGAGAGAGAGACGGCAAGATGACTTTACTCAAGCGGATGTTTTTTTTTTATTCCAAATCGAGCTTACAATACATGTTTTTCACTGTGCTATTAATGGAAACGCAGTGATGCATAACAAGTTGACAATGCATGATAATCACTGTGATATTGAAGTAATTTTACGATGCGTAGGGAGCTCAAAATACTCAAATATATATATATATATATATATATATATATATATATATATATATTTCCAGACATATTCTGGAAATATTAATATAAAGATCACTTTCAATCATACTTAAGTTAACTCTCTAAGGTTTATCATTGAGCTTTTCAACTAGAGTTATTTTCAAATATTTATGTGATCTTTACATTCAACAAGATATTAATTGCGCAGCTTAAGAAAAAAATGATAGAATATAAGAATTGAAGCAGTTGTTTTTCATTTAAGCTCATCAAATTAGTTTATGAGCTGTCAAGGAATCCGATGAAATCGTACATAATGGTTCTAGATTCTGGAAATCCAATAACTGATTCTACATTCTAAACTTGTCTTTTACTCAGCTATTGCAAATTCTCACATTTTCCCTTCAATGACGAATGGCGGTCGAGCTCTACACTCTTATGAAGTCTAGGTGAAGTTAACAGAGAAACTAAGTGGATCAAAATGCCTTTCTAGTGCATTTCATTCCTAACTGCAGGTGATGGGCTCCATTCCCTCTCCAAGTAATGTTGCTTTTTATAAAGCATTATCATTGCAAGAGTTGGAAGATGAACGAGCAACAAAGTGTCAGAAAAGAAAGAAAGATGCCTCTTCACAATCATTTTCTTTACAAAAAAATCAAAAAAATTTTTCTTTTCCATTGATTGCAGATTTTAAATGATTTTATGTCTCTAAAGACAGAGCTAGGTATTAATGTTTTGAATTTTTCATTTCGATGGTTGATATTCCCTGTCAGTTGCTAATTCTATGATTTTTCTTGTGTCCTACGTGAAGATACTTCTGTCTATAAAAGCTGTGCCATAGACTGATTTCCATTCATAACACTGAAAAGAATGTCTGCATAAACAGAATTGCGGTTTGATACAGTTCGTACTGCAACTTAATTGTGCTTTAGCTGTTATCCTTCTCCAGAAGAACTGTGTTGACAAATGAAACATAGGGCAACCATTGTGTGTTGTTTTGTTAAATCAGTTTAAAAGCTGGGGAAGATTTTTGTCATTCCTTACGATAACACAGTATCCAATCGCGCCATATTTTACTAGACTTTCTTATCGCTTTGTCAAATGACAATTTTTACTGGGACAAACAGCCCAAGTAAACATTGGCCTGTTTCTCACACATGCTTCACCACAATGTTAATGAGAAATTTATTAACCCTGCACAGAAAGAAAACTATCCGATGTTACAAACATATCCATAGTTGTTGCCTTAAATCTCCGAACTGCATATAAATTAGATGTGCTTATTTTACATATACAGATATCTCCTAACATCTTAAATACCAGGTAACTACATAAAACATAAAGCAATGTAGTTGATTTTCAGCCTCGTAGGATATATAATTCGTAAACTTCATCAGTTTATTGTTTAGAGAAGAGAATGGGAAGGAGATCAAACGGCGTTAAAAAAATATAAATTTATGTGTAAAATTATTCCTATCATGGGACAAATAGAGTAGAAAAATATTGGCCTGTCTACCAAATATGCTTCAATATATCTTTGATAATAAATTTATTTATCTCTGCACAAAAAGAAAACAGTCCGATGATACAAACATATACACAGTTATTGCTTAAACCCCCGAACTGTCTATAAATTGGATATGCTTATTTTGCATATATTTCCAATCATCTCAGTCATCAGGTAACTACATAAAACACAAAGCTATGCTATTGATTTCCAGCCTCTTAGGATATTTATTTGGTAAACTTCATCAGTTCACTATTAAAGGTAGAGGAAGGGAAGGATACTAAATGGCGTTGAAAAAGTGTAAGTTTGTGTTTAATATAATTCCTAACTTATAAGTAAAAAAAAAAGCAAAGAATTTATTTTTCATTATTCAACAATCAGCAAAATCAAAGCACAGCTGTTTTATTGAAGTTGAAAAGAAACATCCCACCACTAAATACAACATTGAGACAGGTGCAAAAGACATACAATAAAACATTCGGTTTGAGTATACGACTTTCCAGCCTAAGAAAGGCTTTCACATGAATTGGTACATTACGGTATGCATTCAATCAGCCACTCACACAACTACGCGCAGAAGTTTTTCAATCCGTACTCAAGTCCAATAAGAGAAGTATCATTACACAACCATCCCCGAAGATTCTGAGGTCTACACTGAGCAGTTCGTCCAGTGGTTGTGGTAACAGCGTTGCTCTGGGTGAAGCCGCATCTCTAATGCTTACACAAACTGGGTAAGTATTTTGGGAACAAAGTCATTTTTTTAAACATCACGTGTTAAAAATCATCTTCTTTTCACTCTGTCTACTTACTTTTACAATGAAGACTTTTATTTCTACCAATTGTAATATAATTGTATTTCTTGTTTGAGCACTAGAGCCAAAAAAAAAAAAAATTCAAATATGTACATTTAACAATAATTCAACTCAGAAGTCGCTTGCAAACAGTCACGCCCATTTCCTAGAAATGTAATTGGAAAAGTAAATTCTCGACCATTTAGAAAAAAAAGTAGGACTTTACTGTTTATTTCTCATTAAAGCATTCTTCATTCTTTTTTTCAGTTTTGTGCATGGACATTTAGAATTATAAACGTTACTTAGTAATTAATATTTGTTTTTTTTTATATTTTAATGCAATTTATCGGGTTGCTTTTTCATCATTTTCAAACAATGCTAAGTGTATGGTTTTTGTGTGACTTGATTGAAAGAATTGTGACTGTGAACGTTACAGACGATCGCAATGGTTCTAGCGGGTCTTCTCTTTCTGATATCACTTGTTGGTCACACTGAAGCGTCATGTCAAACAAATATTGAGGCAAGTGAGTACAACTTAGTCTGTTAGAACCTGTAGAATAGAGGTGAACCTCTCTTTGTATGGAGATCGCACCCTTAAAGAATATAAATTTATTACCTGGCGACGTTTTAAATTTCCTGTGAGATGAAGATGTGGCGAAGAATTCAAATACTTTCATGTTGTCTTGTCCATACATGATTGAAACTTTTTATCTTTCAATGGATTTTTGCACATAAAAGATGACAGGCAAACAAATCATATTCATACTGTTCAAACCACTCTTTCTTTGAAGAACTCAATAATTTTATACAGTACCATCACTTCAAGGCCCAGCTCTAAAAGATTCACATTTCTATCGGAAAACAAACGCAATAACTTTTAAAGATTTTCAGTCAATTCTCTCTTTAAAAATTACAACACTTGTCAGTTTCCAGTAAAGCTTTAGAGATTAAAGTATATGTGGTTAAAATCTTGAATTTCTAGTAAAAGGAAAGATTATCTTTCATTTTATCAAACCAATAGTTATAGGAATAACATTTCTTATGTATTTATTTTTGTTTCGCGAAATTTGATCAAGACACTTCTGAATCTCTAAAACAGGTTCAAAAAAGTTTTAATGGGCTATCACAACATAAAGATACTAAAAAGAATTCACTTATGTCCAGCTGGATAGGTAGGTTTTTTTTGGAATAGGTCTAGAGGCGAATCTATGCCCTTGCGACAATTGCACAATAAGTTTTAGGCTATGAATTTATCAACTTTTCTTTTTTTTTCATTAGCCTCGCCACGGCACAAGCGTTCTACCTCTGACTGCGCGGAATGTTGTGAAGATGTTTGCCTCACTGTGGACTGTATTAAAGAAGGTAACCTATAACACCATGATATTTGCCTCACTGTGGACTGTATTAAAGAAGGTAACCTATAACACCATGATATTTGCCTCACTATAGACTGTATTAAAGAAGGTAACCTATAACACCATGATATTTGCCTCACTGTGGACTGTATTAAAGAAGGTAACCTATAACACCATGATATTTGCCTCACTGTGGACTGTATTAAAGAAGGTAACCTATAACACCATGATATTTGCCTCACTGTGGACTGTATTAAAGAAGGTAACCTATAACACCATGATATTTGCCTCACTATGGACTGTATTAAAGAAGGTAACCTTTAACACCATGATATTTGCCTCACTGTGGACTGTATTAAAGAAGGTAACCTATAACACCATGATATTTGCCTCACTGTGGACTGTATTAAAGAAGGTAACCTATAACACCATGATATTTGCCTCACTGTGGACTGTATTAAAGAAGGTAACCTACCTATAGTACCATGGGTCTAGACTGTACCAGAGAAAACGATCAGTAGTTGAGACTGGAATAGATAGCGTGAGGTGACCACAGGAGTATCTCAAAGATGGCTGGTCTATCATAGGCTGTTATGTGACTTAAGATAAGTGCGCCATAAAGTGTTGTACAGGAGAGAGAGAGAGAGAGAGAGAGAGAGAGAGAGAGAGAGAGAGAGAGAGAGAGAGAAAGAGACAGACAGACAGACATACAGACAGACAGAAAGATAGAGAGACAGAGAGTAAGACAGACAGACAGACGGAGAGAGACAGACAGACAGACAGACAAATAGAGACAGACAAACAGACAGACAAATAGAGACAGGGACACAGAGACTAAGAGAGAGACCAACATAATTGTGGAGAATGAAAAGAAATAGCGAAATTCAGGCAAAAAGACTTGGTGAGAAAGAGTGGTAAATTATTATAGAATAGACACATTGACAGAGAGACAGATACAAGAAGTGAGAGAGTGTCAGATCAGTCCTCTTCTGATGTGAACGGTAACCACTATTTTAATCTCGCCAAAACTAGTGGTAAACATCACTGATAAACTAACTAAGTTTCTTCATCAACGCTCATAATGGATATTTGCTGCGCCCATGTGCAGAGGGTTTAATTTAATTTATTTTCTCCTTTCTAATAATACATTTGAAAGCCAGAACTATAATCGATAGGGAACGCGAAGCATTCTCTAATTATTAAAAATCTCTGGAACCTGCAGAGTCTGTAAACTTTTTCTCGTTAATGACATTTTGTTTTGTTGACAGCCGCTCAGATTTCACGGTCTCTAGACAAAACTGCCGACCCTTGTGACAACTTTGTAAACTATGCGTGCGGAATTTATTTCAAGACGAATAGGATACGCAAAGATCGCGTTGTGGTCAACCCGTTCCAGACAATGAAATACGACAATAACAAGTTAATGAAAGGTGACTTTTTTTTATACCATCTCCGTAACGCTAGACATGAGAATTAAAAAGAAAACCTCGGAAAATAGGGTGAGAATAGAAATTAATATTTTAAAGATAATTGATTTAGTAAAAAGCTATCACCAAACTTAGATGAGTTTAGAATGAAGTAAGGAACGATATAAACTATATATTATAAAATGTTTCTCCTCTATTGACTTCATCGACCTATCTAAATCAAGAGGCCGAGGGATAAATTGGTATTATGATAAAATACTTGTAAAATATTTCGTCTCTACCGAGTTTATAAGATCTAACTAGAGAAAGAGACAAAAGGATAGCAATTTGAAACAATGTTGATAAAATTTTTGCAGAAAGTTTTATCTAATGACACAAAAATAGATCTGAATCTCTCCACAATCTGAACAAAGACCTTTCGTGCCCCCTCATTACAATTCGAGTCTTGCCCATCTTCTCCATTTTTCAGATGCGATACTGACGGAGATAAAGCCGACAGACCGGCCGTTTCAAAGGTGGCCAAAGATGTATTTCAAGTCTTGCATGAACACAGGTGAAGCAATTAATTTAAGAGAAGAATGTGCTGTCTCTCTTTTCTCTCGCCTTTCTCTTTCTCTCTCTCTTGCTCTCTCTCTCTCTCTCTCTCTCTCTCTCTCTCTCTTTCTCTCTATCCCTCTCCTCTAACCATTACATATTCTTCTTTTTCTCTTTTTTCTTTAAAATCCCTAAAACTGTAGTGCATAAACCACAAGATGCTTTACACATAGCTACAAAGAACTGAACCTACCAAACTGCTATAAGACAATTTTGTTCCTGAGGAGTTAATCTATACAAGAATGATTACCCGTTCAAATGAACAGATGGGGAAGACAACTACAGTGAATAGTGCAAACTTCACATAAAATACAGACATATCCTCCAGAGCCCTCACATCTGCACCGTAAGAAAGCAAACTTCACACAATGAACAGGTAGAGAATACTACAACAAAAAAAGAAGAAAAGCAAATTTTACAACATAAACAGTTATAATTATCTCATGTAGAGCTATACAACTACATTAACGAAAAAGCAAAAAACAATAACAGATTTATATCTCCTCCAGAGCAATATTCATAGTACATTTAAAAAACGTACAGAACTTTTAGACATTGGAATTTTTCTCATGCCATGAAGAGGTTTTTCAAATGAAGGAGAGGTATACGGCTAAAAAAGTAAATTCAGTTTGGATGCAATCTTTTAAGCAGCATTCTTTTGAGTTTCTCTTTCCACCGAGCTCACAATTTGGTCTATTGACCTATTACAGATACAATGTAGTGTTTGACGCGATGCTCTACATCACAAAGATACAAAGTAAAAACGTGCAACTGCTCAGGCAAAATTACAGAGAAAAAGAATTAGAAATATTGGATTACCCAGGATTATTAAAACATATCACTCTAAACCAAATTAAAATCTGTATAACTCAAGCCAGACAAACTAAAAGTGTCAAGTTAATTAAATGGGTTAACTTGAATATTTCTATAGCCCTTTATTGACAATTAGTGGATTTGGTCTAAGATATGAACAGTAAAGAAATACGAAACGAGTGCACAAGAAGCATTCGCAACCACCGCTCCGGAACCAAAGGGCGATGATGGCAATTGTTTCTAAATACTGACCTATCAAATCACGAACACTCTCCTGCATAGAACGACAAACTACCATGACACTTTTGTCTTTTCGTTGGAGTAGATAATATTTTACTTATTTTTTTTTAACAGCGTCATCCGTTTTGAGAATTGTAAACCGGTGAAAACAATCTTTGAAATGTTATTCGTTCAGCTTTATAAATTTGGCAAGATCAAAATTCAGTAAACTACATCACTCTGATAGCGAAGAAAGAAATCGAAGATGCTTTTTGTAATTCAGCAGATGAATCCCTGCAATGTCTTTAGCTTTTTATGAATTACTAGTTTTAGATCGATCAAAAAATTTGCCAGCAGTGACATTTAGTTACATCCGTTCATTAATGACCTATGGAGATTGGAACATCGTAATAACACAATTGGCAAATTGGTCATTAGCAAAAAGAAAAAAAAGTAACGATGTTAAGGAGCTCAGATCAGTTATTTATGATTAAACCTTGACAAAATCATGATATTATCCATGATAATAATGATGATGATGATGATCGTCATCATTGTTATAGAAACAATGATGATAGTGATGATAATTATGATGATGTTGATGGTGATGACAATAATGGTGATGATAATTAAAATCATAATAATGATGATGATAATATGGATGATGATTATGACGATGATGATGAATGTTGATGATGATTATAATGCTGTAATGACGCTGATATTGATTAAAAGCAAGCACAAATTTTCATGCTGTACTCATGCACACAGGTTTGTTTAATTTATATCAAAACGACAATTGACTCCCAGTTCTTGTCTCACCATATCCTACAGCTCAGATAGAGAAAATCGGACTGCAGCCTTATCTCGACACGACCTTTGCCAAGGAGTGGCCGACTTTGCTGGGTTCAGCTTGGCAAAACTCTACGAATTTCGACATAGCAGACCTTAACGCGAAGTATTCGGCCGTGATGAGTAACCCACTGATTTTAATGGGATCGTACAGAAATTTGAAAAACAATAGCAACTATGACATTTTTGTAAGTATTAAATAGCACTGAAGAATAGCAATTTGAAACAATTTTCAATCTAGATTTTCCTAAAAAAAAAAAAGGTTCTCGCAGTGGAAAATCGGTAGAAGTTATAAAACAAATTTCTCACAAAATATGAATTAAAAATATTGTATAGACTGAGCCAAACTCTGACCTTCTTCCAGTCAGATTTTTTGCCTAATTCTCTGCACATCTGCCGTGATGATAGTGTAGAAGAGCAGTACCAAGTGTTTAAAGTTAGATCTAGATCAAGATTCTGGATCTTGGCGCAAAATAGAAATAATCTTTAAAGGTTGAACTTATCGATGTAACTACTATCATCATGAATGTGTAGTTACAACATTATGTGTCACGTCAGTTAAAAATCTTTTCTAGATATATAGTTTAAAAAAAAATTGTCCGAAAAGATATCTAAGAATTTATTGTATTCGAAAATGCTGTCGATATCGAAAAACTGTGCTAGATTATCATAAATGCGAGGTTTAACAAACAAAAAATAATGTTCTAAAAAGAAATAAAATTGAAATACTGTTGCAACACGCACTAGTAACCCTATATGTCGATTTTGTCTAAGGACTATTTTAGATCTAAATTTGACTCTAGACTAAAACCTAGGTTAAATCCAGATCTAGGTTCAGACTGCGTCATTTCTACACGTTTATAACAACGTCTTCAAGAATAACGTAACTTAGATTCTATTTTTAAAAGTGAATTTTAACCTTGCTATTTGATGTTTATCTGATTAAAAAAAAATTAAAAAGTGTTTTTAAATCTTTAAAAAATTCGCTTTGTAGATGTTAATCTAGATATAGAATAAAAAAAGTATAACTGGTAAAATCTTGCAAACACAACATACATTCTATCTTATGCCAAACATTAATGGAAATAAAGAGCATGGCATTACAAGATTTCTCAACGGCACCTCAGTCTTTCAGGTGCAACAGGCCACATTCCATCTGATTTTTAGTTGCGTCAGTATTTACTCCATGAATGATCTTTGTGTATATTTATTTTTCAAGGAATAATCATTTGTCTCAAAGCAGGTACATGACTAAAAAGATCTAAGAATAGTGATTTAAATAATATTAGTTTGGTACCTAAAAACAAATCTAGAAATAAACAAAGATAAATGTAATTAGAAATATATTTAACGCGTACGAATATTTTGGGTATGAACAGATGAAGAAGAAGAAGAAGAAGAGGAAGAAGAAGAAGAAGAAGAAGAAGAAGAAGAAGAAGAAGAAGAAGAAGAAGAAGAAGAAGAAGAAGAAGAAGAAGAAGAAGAAGAAGAAGAAGAAAGAAGAAGGAGGAGGAGGAGAAGATAAAGAAGATGAAGATAAAGGAGGAGGAGGAGGAGGAGAAGAAGAAAAACAAGAAGAACAAGAAGAAGAAGAAAAAGAAGAAGAAGAAGAAGTAAAAGAAGAAGAAGAAGAAGAAGAAGAAGAAGAAGAAGAAGAAGAAGAAGAAGAAGAAGAAGAAGAAGAAGAAGAAGAAGAAGAAGAAGAAGAAGAAGAAGAAGAAGAAGAAGAAGAAGAAGAAGAAGAAGAAAGAAGAAGAAGAAAGAAGAAGAAGAAGAAGAAGAAGAAGAAGAAGAAGAAGAAGAAGAAGAAGAAGAAGAAGAAGAAGAAGAAGAAGAAGAAGAAGAAGAAGAAGAAGAAGAAGAAGAAGAAGAAGAAGAAGAAGAAGAAGAAGAAGAAGAAGAAGAAGAAGAAGAAGAAGAAGAAGAAGAAGAAGAAGAAGAAGAAGAAGAAGAAGAAGAAGAAGAAGAAGAAGAAGAAGAAGAAGAAGAAGAAGAAGAAGAAGAAGAAGAAGAAGAAGAAGAAGAAGAAGAAGAAGAAGAAGAAGAAGAAGAAGAAGAAGAAGAAGAAGAAGAAGAAGAAGAAGAAGAAGAAGAAGAAGAAGAAGAAGAAGAAGAAGAAGAAGAAGAAGAAGAAGAAGAAGAAGAAGAAGAAGAAGAAGAAGAAGAAGAAGAAGAAGAAGAAGAAGAAGAAGAAGAAGAAGAAGAAGAAGAAGAAGAAGAAGAAGAAGAAGAAGAAGAAGAAGAAGAAGAAGAAGAAGAAGAAGAAGAAGAAGAAGAAGAAGAAGAAGAAGAAGAAGAAGAAGAAGAAGAAGAAGAAGAAGAAGAAGAAGAAGAAGAAGAAGAAGAAGAAGAAGAAGAAGAAGAAGAAGAAGAAGAAGAAGAAGAAGAAGAAGAAAAGAAGAATAAGAAGAGGAAGAAGGAGAAGAAGAAGAAGAAGAAGGAGGAGGAGGAGGAGGAGAAGAAGAACAAGAACAAGAAGAACAAGAAGAAGAAGAAAAAGAAGAAGAAGAAGAAGTAAAAGAAGAAGAAGAAGAAGAAGAAGAAGAAGAAGAAGAAGAAGAAGAAGAAGAAGAAGAAGAAGAAGAAGAAGAAGAAGAAGAAGAAGAAGAAGAAGAAGAAGAAGAAGAAGAAGAAGAAGAAGAAGAAGAAGAAGAAGAAGAAGAAGAAGAAGAAGAAGAAGAAGAAGAAGAAGAAGAAGAAGAAGAAGAAGAAGAAGAAGAAGAAGAAGAAGAAGAAGAAGAAGAAGAAGAAGAAGAAGAAGAAGAAGAAAAAGAAGAAGAAGAAGAAGAAGAAGAAGAAGAAGAAGAAGAAGAAGAAGAAGAAGAAGAAGAAGAAGAAGAAGAAGAAGAAGAAGAAGAAGAAGAAGAGAGGAAAAAGAAGAAGAACAAGAACAAGAACATATTCGTTATGAAAAAGAAAGAGGAGAACCTATGATCCGTAATTCATAGACAGTTAATTTCTGCCCTAGCTTTACATTTTACTTTTTTCACGTTTTTCTGTTTACAAGGTTGGAGGTACGGGCCCGTTGGGCATCTCCGCCGGACACTTAACTACGCCCAGGAACGGGACGATCCTGATGGCTCACGAGAAGTTACTGAGAGATATGGCCATAGAGCTTGGAGCTGAGCCCTCTGTGGCTGCTAAAGATGCTGCGACTTATGTTGACATGGCGGTTGCCTTGGTCAAAGTAAGTTACCTGTGGTTGTTTAAAATGTAGAAAAAAAAGCATGTAATTAAAGTTGTTAACTTCATAATTTTTTTCCGTCCACTTAATAGTATGTAAGCGTTTGATCTCCTGATGTTCGCAATTATTTTGTATTCAAAATGAAAATGTAAAAAATGTTATTGATATATTCATATTAATTTTCATCAGGAGCAAAATAATAAGGTTTTAAATAGTACTTCAGAGCGCAGTTTTAAATTTAGTCATATGAGAAATATATATATATATATATATATATATATATATATATATTTTATGTGTATATATATGTTATGTATATATTTTCTAAGTCAAAACACAATTACTTCCAACTTCAACACAATTTCCGTGTTAAAAGTTTTAAATGCGAGGCGAAACTATTTTCAGAAAACTATACATTTTAATTAAATACAAATTCAACTTACAAAAATGTCTCGACAGTTTATGCATTATGAAAGGTATTCACTTTTTAGAATTGAATTTAGAAACAAAATGTAGTAACACATCTCCTTACTTACACAGATCATTCACCGAACAAGAAAGTTTGAGGAGACCGTCAATGAGTTCACAATGGAGACCTTACCAGAGAACATGACTTTTGTAAATTGCATAAAAAAAACATAATTAACTTTCATGTACAAATTGTTGTTATAAATAGTTGGTCCATGTAGTTGCAAAGAGAAACAAAGAAAGAGTAACAATGAAATGATAAAAAAACTATTACGGAAAATTTAATAAATAATAAAACAAACAATAAAAAATGATGTAATCACCACCCATAGCAACAACAAGAACTGCTTCAACAACAACAACAACAACAATAATAATATTATTAATAATAATAATAAGAATAAGAATAAGAATAATACTTATACTAATACTAATACTAATGATAATATTAATAATAATAATAATAATAATAATAATAATAATAATAATAATAATAATAATAATAATAATAATAATAATAATAATAATAATAATAATAATAATAATAATAATAATAATAATAATAATAATAATAATAATAATAATAATAATAATAATAAAATAATAATAATGAAAGGAAGAAGGAGATACTGCAGCAGCAGAAGAAGAAGTAGAAGAAGAAGAAGAAGAAGAAGAGGAAGAAGAAGTAGAAGTAGAAGAAGAAGAAGAAGAAGAAGAAGAAGAAGAAGAAGAAGAAGAAGAAGAAGAAGAAGAAGAAGAAGAAGAAGAAGAAGAAGAAGAAGAAGAAGAAGAAGAAGAAGAAGAAGAAGAAGAAGAAGAAGAAGAAGAAGAAGAGGGTTATTGTATGTCATTTTAAATATGTAATATACGTATTTGTTATGAAAAAGAAAAAGTAGAACCTATGATGTTTAATTTATAGACGGTTACTTCAGCCCTAGCTCTACATTTTACATTTTTACTAATGATACAATAAAATACATTGTTGCCTGGTTTGTATTGAAACCGTTTGCGTCTTTCGCCAGATGGACATTCCTAGAGCCATACGATCAACATTTGGCACGATGAATATAAGGATACCACGCAATCAGAAGGTCGTGATCTGGGACTACAAGTTATCCTACTTTAATTCCTTGGAGAAAGTACTCAGAAGTTATACCGAAAGGTGGTCATGCGCTTAGAATAAGAAAATAAGTTTGTTGTCTATCCACCGTAAAAAAAATGTATTAATGTGAGGAGAAAAGGTCAATAATTGTTTCTCATGAATTATTTCAGACGCTATAAGATTCAATAAATCACAATTGTCTGAAAAAAAAAAACCAAGAAAAAAAGCCCTATAGAATCAAATAAAAAAAATCCTACCGAAGATAAAATAAAACGAGAGGAAAAAATTATCTAAATTTTCAAATGTGTTCAAAATCAACAATAAATGTTAACATCGCATCACGAGTACTATTTTGATTTAATAAATCAAGAGTAGCAGCTCATGGCTAGGAATCATGAGTACTAGCTGAATGATATAAATTATGATTACTATCTTAAAGATATAAATAATGTGTACTGGCTCAATGATTCAAATTATAAGTACTAGCTAATTGATATGAATACTGAGCTCTAGTGTAATTATTAGTAATAACCTAATGATATGATCATGAGAACTAGACTAATATCACGCGTCATGAGTAATGGCTTAAAGAACATTTATTAGTCGCATAATGTAATCTACTTAACATACATAGACCTTTGCTTTCAGAATTTTCTGAAAGGACATAAAATTTAGCTTCTTTAATCGTTTTTCCATTCTCATGTCCACTTGTAAGACTCACTTTTAACTTCTTTTTTTTTTAATTTTAGGGTGCTAAAGATTAGTGATAAGAGTTGCATAGACAAAAACCTCAAGATAGCCTAACTAACAGGTATGGCAGAGGAATTTGTAACGGTGGTTGCCGCCCTGGGTTCAGCTTCTCTAAATCAGCCCTTTAACCGCACAGCTATACTTAAAGCGTTGAGGCTTTCGGACGGTCCACAACATTCGCGCGATCAGGCTTACCATATTCGCATTCAGCATGTATTTCGGTTGAATGTTCTTTCCTTACCTTGGAAATTTTTTCATCTGTGAGTCTCCCAAGAATATTCCACATTATATACCGGCAGGAGGTATGGCTGTTCTAGGTTTATTCTGGGCTCCATCCTGCTGGTATATAGTGTCAAACATGAGAAGGGTCATTGAGGAATTGGAACGATCAAACCAAGCTGATGGAACTCATCGAACTAAGTGTACCATATCTCTTACCTCTACAGAGACATCCGTAACCTTTTCGGCTTTATTTATGCAAGGCAGAGGGTACTTGTAACGCAGAAAATGCTGGATATCCTCTTTGAATTGAACAAGGTAAATTGTTTGTAGGATAGATAGAGAGATACCCAGATCTAACTAAATTGATTTTGTAACTTGATAAAAGAAAAACCATCAGATATACCTTGTCTAAATTTTCCGTTTTACTCCTACCCATTTCCATTACTTTTATCCAATTTTTTTCTTGACATTTTGTCTCTCCCTGGTCAGGTCTTATATGATCAACGCCTGAGGAATTCAAGATTTGATGAATGCTATAGAGAGACGCTTTACTATTTTCAGATCATTTTATCCAATGAATTTATTCGGCACTTATATTCGGTTCACGAAAGACAGGAAACAAAACAAAAGGTTGGAAAAAATTAAGTTTAAACATAAAGA
>JAWDGP010003674.1:0-27795 GCA_033675545.1 Elysia crispata | reverse complement strand
GCAGACGCAAGCTTTCCATTATTTTAATTTGGATAACATCTTTTAAGTCTTACTCTGAAAAACGAGCTTTTGGTATTGAAATCAACAAGGGTGGGTATACCATATTTCATATCAAAAAGTGAAGGGATGAAATGTGAAATTGATCTGTCAGAAAGAATACTGCTTTGTAGCACTGAGATTAGAAAGGGCTACTAGTTGGTAACTACATCAAAAGAGCATTTGGATGGCATAATACGGGGGAGGGGCATTTTGAGACGTAGATCAGTGTGATGGTAGATAAGACCAGGGAAAGTTTCAGCCTGGGAAGGGAACTTTATTAACCTATATTTTTAAGGTCAAGTCAAGCCTGCTACAAGAGTCCAACAAATTTGTCTGTTTCTCTGTATTTACAAACCTTTAAGTCTACTTTTAAAGTGCGTTTATTATATTTACTTTTTCCAAGCTGTAGATTTGTAGGGCAGCTTACTGTGTGTTTTAACTCACAGCATCTACAGGCTGTTTTCAAACTTGATGAATTGATTCATTTGTAATCCTTTAGTTCTAGAGATAAGAAAGGGCTTTGAAAGCTTACAGATTCTAGGACTCAACAGTTCATTAGGTAACTCCACCTCTACCTCTTTCCTCTCATAAGGAACAAAAAAACCCCCCACAACAGAACGGGAACCCCCTTCCTTATGTTCTTGTCATCCTCTCTGTCCACATTATAATTTTGACTTTTTATTCTTTGTGTCAATGTTTCAGGATCCATGCCAGTGGCCACACAGCTGCGACCAGGCGGTATGCACGGCGACGGTGGGGGTAACTCACAGGTCAGTGTTCTGAACATTCCTGGAAGTTTCTCGCATGCAGCGAAATGTGTGTGTGTGTGTGTGTGCTCACCTGTTTTCAACGTGTGATAACTCAAACCTAAGTCAAACCAAATCAGAATCATATTAAGTTAAAAATACCGTACCTTCCAGAAACAATCCCTCTGGGGATTTCATTGTATAAAATCCCCACCCCCAGCCCATTTCACAACCATAGCCCAGAGTCTGGTGTTTAAATTGCTACACCAGATAAGTGCATAGACCACCTCATGGCTGACCAAGCTTAACCAACAGATTTTTTTTTTACACTGAGAACTACATAAGTAGAACCTTGAATGTAAGGTGGATACAGACTGGTATTGTTTCTTCTTAGTCTTTGCACCATAGAGGATGCTGTCTCATCTCTTGAAAGGTTGAGTTGAGATGTCCTGCCCTTCCCTCTTTTTTACTTCCCCTGCCCATAAGTTCAATATTGGTGTTTATTGTCTTCGATCCTTCGTGTTATCTAACAGCAATCCAGGATATTTTTTTTAATTTCTCTCCCCATTGCCCAAGATTTTTTCTCCCAGTATTTTTATTTAAAATATGTAAAATATGATGTTTGATGTATCAGTCCGGGCAATTTACTGTAATTTTTTTTTTTTCAAATCACCCCAATGGTGTTTTTTTTTTAGCCTTTACAGACTTGAGCTTTATTTACTCCACTTTTCCCCTGTGCTTAGGCATTCTTTTGATGTTGTCTAAAAACCCACACGGAAAAAAAAAATTCATGTTTGCATTGCTATAATTTTATCCGCAGAGTTTGTGGTCAGCATCGGGCCCTTCACCTCTAGAGCGACTTCTGGAGCAGCAGAAAAACTGGAAGCAGACGGATGGCTGAAAACATTCACATCTGTCAAGGATTCATAACAAGGATGGACACGGCCACAACAAAAATAAAAAAGAAAAAGAAAAGAGAATCCAGGGCAACAGTAGAGCGATATGAAACTGGAAGTCCATTTAAATTTCTCACTCAGATATCAAAACTTTTGCTCAAGTACTGCGGAAAGATTTGATCATTTTGTGAAACCAGTCACTTGACTTTCATGTGACAGAGCAATGTATGATGACCACGAAGGTCTTCTATTTTTCATAAAAAGCTGCTTGTATCTTTTCCAAAAATTGGAAACAAATGTACGTGCCAAATAGGATGATAAGAAGACAAATATTGTTTTATTACTCTTACTAATACAGATACAAAATATTTGATTTAATTTTTGTTAGCTTTTTGTTCCTTTTTTATCGACAGAGAATGACATATTGACCAGAGCAGTTAAGACCAGGTGCAGAGTAAGAGCTAGCTTGAAATTCTTTCCTTACAGTATTTGTGCTAAATGGCAATGTTTAAGAAATCATGTCAATGATGGGAATTTTCTTATTCTCCCTTTTTTTTCCTTGTACAATTTTTTAAAATTCATTTTGGATTACAAAGTATCATGTAAAAAAAAAAAAACAACTGAAAATGAAACGTGTTGCATCAGTAGAAGCTCTTGTATAAAGTGAACTTCGAATGCATATTTTCATACCTCCCCCTGCCCCCCTTATGAAAATACATGTCTACGTTGTCTGTAAACTCTAATTTTTTTAGTTGGTTGGTTGTTTTTTTTTTTATTTCTTTATTTGGCAGATCCATCCTGTTAAAATACAGGAATATACTGTATGATGTATTGGAGCAATTCTTAGCTTTACCAAGCTGTTTTTGTATTTATGTAAAGAAAAGCATTTACTTGAACTTTGTCATCTTCACGTTCAACACAATTGCTGAAGTCTTTTTTTTTTTTTATTATTAGGATTTGAGTCAAAAGTACTAAAGCAATCATTAAAGGTTTTATTGAGGCTCATAGCTTGTTTTGAACATATTTTGTGCTCCATTTAAAAAAAGAAACATTTAGTTAGTTGCCGGAGTCAACCATATAAACCTTTAGGCAACTTTTTTTTTTCAATGTATCTCAAAGTACTTAAAATGACTTTGGCAAATGTGTTACGATTGTGACGTCATGATGTCATTTGATTGTTCTGATGAAAGAAGAAATGTACAAGAGATGTTTGTGTTTCTTGCAGTGATCTTGTACAAGAGATGTTTGTGTTTCTTGCAGTGATCTTGTACAAGAGAAGTTTGTGTTTCTTGCAGTGATCTTGTACAAGAGATGTTTGTGTTTCTTGCAGTGATCTTGTACAAGAGATGTTTGTGTTTCTTGCAGTGATCTTGTACAAGAGATGTTTGTGTTTCTTGCAGTGATCTTGTACAAGAGATGTTTGTGTTTCTTGCAGTGATCTTGTACAAGAGATGTTTGTGTTTCTTGCAGTGATCTTGTACAAGAGATGTTTGTGTTTCTTGCAGTGATCTTGTACAAGAGATGTTTGTGTTTCTTGCAGTGATCTTGTACAAGAGATGTTTGTGTTTCTTGCAGTGATCTTGTCTTGTACTTCAGGCACTTCTTTTACCAGACATTTTGTAGTTTTTAATTTTTTTTTTAAATTTTGTCTTTGTTTTTAATACTGTGGTTTCATCCACGAGTTGTCAGAAAAAAAAAGGTTTTGATGGCAAATTAAATTCTGAATTAAAGTTTACTACCTGACTCAGGGTATCATAAGAGATTGGGCTATTTCTTCATTTTGTTATTTCAGTGTTTAGTCCATCAAGTCCAGAATTTGTTACAATAAGAACGTGTTAAAGAGAAGAGCTAAATGATTTAAAAGTTTTAGAACAAGCTATTGACTTACATCCTTAATTAATTTTCATATCATTAATTCTATGAAAAATTAGACGCGTATCAGTAGTGTAACAATTGCAAAGGTGTTTGAAAGCAAACAAATGTCAAATAGTGTATCAACACTGAAACAAATGATTTTAGCTGTTAATTTTATTTCAAGATCATATAAATAACTCCGAAAATGTTGGTTTGAATGACAAAATACAAGTTCATAGTCAATGATGGGCAAATGAGTTAAACACTTCATGTGACTTTCTAGAAAAAACTCACCTGAAATGGCATTTTCACACCTTCAACGCATAACTTGTGAAGTATGCGATGAAGACATTATGATGTCTCGTCTGCTCTCAGGCAAGGAATAAAAATGTTTTTTTTTTCTCATGGTGTTAGGGTTAATTTTCTCATGCAAGAAGTCACATTGTTTTTCCTTATGTTCTACATTCTGAACATTTTTCTCTCACCATGGCTAAGTTGACAT
This sequence comes from Elysia crispata, assembly GCA_033675545.1. NCBI lineage: Eukaryota > Metazoa > Mollusca > Gastropoda > Plakobranchidae > Elysia > Elysia crispata. Next base: position 23,758 of record JAWDGP010003674.1, on the reverse strand, counting down.
ATTTTCTAGTCAGGAGAGGTATCAAATATGCATACTGCAAACATAGTTATGAACAGGCGTGTACTCCCTCTTGCTGACAAGTTGTTCTCATGATGCATGTTCAAACAGTCGCACAAAGATACGTACAGACTCTGCCTCTTGCTGACAAGTTGTTCTCATGATGCATGTTCAAACAGTCGCACAAAGATACGTACAGACTCTCCCTCTTGCTGACAAGTTGTTCTCATGATGCATGTTCAAACAGTCGCACAAAGATACGTACAGACTCTGCCTCTTGCTGACAAGTTGTTCTCATGATGCATGTTCAAACAGTCGCACAAAGATACGTACAGACTCTGCCTCTTGCTGACAAGTTGTTCTCATGATGCATGTTCAAACAGTCGCACAAAGATACGTACAGACTCTGCCTCTTGCTGACAAGTTGTTCTCATGATGCATGTTCAAACAGTCGCACAAAGATACATACAGACTCTGCCTCTTGCTGACAAGTTGTTCTCATGATGCATGTTCAAACAGTCGCACAAAGATACGTACAGACTCTCCCTCTTGCTGACAAGTTGTTCTCATGATGCATGTTCAAACAGTCGCACAAAGATACGTACAGACTCTGCCTCTTGCTGACAAGTTGTTCTCATGATGCATGTTCAAACAGTCGCACAAAGATGCGTACAGACTCTGCCTCTTGCTGACAAGTTGTTCTCATGATGCATGTTCAAACAGTCGCACAAAGATGCGTACAGACTCTGCCTCTTGCTGACAAGTTGTTCTCATGATGCATGTTCAAACAGTCGCACAAAGATACGTACAGACTCTCCCTCTTGCTGACAAGTTGTTCTCATGATGCATGTTCAAACAGTCGCACAAAGATACGTACAGACTCTGCCTCTTGCTGACAAGCTGTTCTCATGATGCATGTTCAAACAGTCGCACAAAGATGCGTACAGACTCTGCCTCTTGCTGACAAGCTGTTCTCATGATGCATGTTCAAACAGTCGCACAAAGATGCGTACAGACTCTCCCTCTTGCTGACAAGTTGTTCTCATGATGCATGTTCAAACAGTCGCACAAAGATACGTACAGACTCTCCCTCTTGCTGACAAGTTGTTCTCATGATGCATGTTCAAACAGTCGCACAAAGATACGTACAGACTCTCCCTCTTGCTGACAAGTTGTTCTCATGATGCATGTTCAAACAGTCGCACAAAGATACGTACAGACTCTCCCTCTTGCTGACAAGTTGTTCTCATGATGCATGTTCAAACAGTCGCACAAAGATACGTACAGACTCTGCCTCTTGCTGACAAGTTGTTCTCATGATGCATGTTCAAACAGTCGCACAAAGATACGTACAGACTCTGCCTCTTGCTGACAAGTTGTTCTCATGATGCATGTTCAAACAGTCGCACAAAGATACGTACAGACTCTCCCTCTTGCTGACAAGTTGTTCTCATGATGCATGTTCAAACAGTCGCACAAAGATACGTACAGACTCTCCCTCTTGCTGACAAGTTGTTCTCATGATGCATGTTCAAACAGTCGCACAGAGATACGTACAGACTCTCCCTCTTGCTGACAAGTTGTTCTCATGATGCATGTTCAAACAGTCGCACAAAGATACATACAGACTCTGCCTCTTTGCACAGTGCGCAATTTCTCATGTCTATCCAAGTTGGAAAAAGGCTTTATAAAGGCTCTAGGGTAAATGGTTGTATCATTGTTTTTTCTTCTGCATTTTCATGAAGGACGTAGTACTCGCCTCCTTAATCGTGGACAATAGTGATACCATGGTTGACTTTGACTCCAAACTGCTCCTGTTCATTTCATCTGATTTTTGCCGGTTCATCTCCTCCTTGAGCTGATGCTTTGAAAAAGGATGGGTGGGAGATACGGGGCAAACGGTCAACTGAGTGGGGGGAAAAATTGGTATAGGCCACTAGGCATGAAAGATGCTCTTCAGTCAGTTTACCTCTCATCACAGAAAATGCTACTTGCAAGACAAAATCTTCTATTTTATTTTTGAATTAGAAGAGTGGGTAAAGGTTTGTAGGCTGTTTTTGGACCAGCATCTACTTTAGAAGTTTAACCTTTTACGGCCTTCACTGGTGTGCATTGCAGAGTGATATTCAGTCTTGGTGCAAAATTGTTATAATCTATTCAGGTACTAAAATCAATAATAATATATGTAATAATGATGATGATGATGATGATAATAATAATAATAATAATAATAATAATAATAATAATAATAATAATAATAATAATAATAATTATAATAATGATAATAATATCATCATCATCATCATCACCAGCATCACCACCACCACCACCATCAGCATCATCATCATCATCATTATCATTCTGTCTGTTGACCTAATGCCTATTGCTCCTCCTGACGTGACTGACAAATATATCACCTACAGGATTAAAATGGGTGAGTATCAAAAAGAGGCATTTCACACTAATCAGGCCTACTTATGCTTCTTTCTTATTGTTATCTTTATCATAATGATCGTTTTTACTCAAAGGATCGTTAATGTCATTTTCTTCATCAGCGTTCCACTGTAATCCTCGATATTATCCTCATCATCATCACCGTGTGGTCACACTGAATGTGAACCTGTATAACTGCTTATTCTGTACTTCGTCAATCTATTTAAAGACATTTCTTAATCTAAACGCCTCTATGATAAGACTGTAGGTACGTTTAAACCCCAAACACAAAACCGCCATTTTGCTTTTGTTTAAATAAAATTGTCACATGTAGAGCGTACTTCTCTCTCAGTGCGGGGCTTGCTTGAGCTGCTTGGATAAATTACTGGGTTGCTGAGTCTGGGTTTTGCTGTCTTCAAATCATCTGACCGCAGACTGAGCCGCTTAGCTTTGGCTCTTGTAGGAAAAGATAAATGAATTAAGAGTTTCATAACCTAGCGCTTTCCCACCTATAATTCTCAAAGCATATATAAATGCTGGAGATATGGTCTTGGAAAAGAAGATGAAATTGATTTTGAGGCGATTGCTGTACGATCTGTAAAAAAAAAAAAAATTCTGAAAGATGGTATTTCAATTTATAAAGCAATGAGGTATTATCTCTCTATGTATATTCTAGGGCCTTCACATAAGACTGAGGTGGAAAAAGAAAACGCATAAATTGAATTAAATAGAAATGGTCTTCACAAAGTGACACATGCAGTAGTAGAAGTGGTCGTTCTAGAGTAGGGGATGATGATGCCTTTCCATTGACAAATCACACCTTGGCTTAGGTCTTGTGATGTGATGCCGTTTATAAAAGTTAACCTCATAATACATTAAATCCATACCAAGCGAAAGCTACATTGGGACCGTTTAATCTAGCAATATCCTCTGATGAGTGACTAAAACGGTCCACAATGAGAAATGAATGCCTCGGATATCACTATCAGTTTTGTCACCAAACAGGGCAGGGTTAAAAGAGAAATGTCCCTACTTCACTACCATTGGTTATGTTCTGTAAACATAATTATTGAAATGTTCCACGGATAATATTCTAGCATTAGATGTATCGATACCAGAAATGTGGCTGGGATAATCAGGATTGGTCCAGGGCTCAAGGAAGATTGTGAATTGTCTTGCGTCAGTTAAAGCAATGCTTCAGCCAAAATGTAATTATGAATTACAGCATTGAAGAGCGCTGTTTCGATGAATTATTTTGTTTTCTTTGTTTTTTTTTATTATTATATATATCTAGAATTTGTAGAATGTTCTTATTAAATAGCGCGTCTTTTTTTTTTTTGTTTTATTAATTTTACTTGGTAGAATAAATCTGAATGAGTGAATTCATGATCATCTTCATCATGGGAAATCACCTAATTCTGTCACATGTATTACCGAATTCAAAGATCCTGATAAAGATTTATTAGAAGTCTATGATTTCCTGCTGGTGCACTGCTTTTTTTTTTGCTTTTTTTTAGGGGGGGGAGGGGTAGGAAGGTGATTCTTAACAAAATTTATTTTGACCCACATTAATGTTTAAATTAAAAGGATCTATAAATAAATACGGACTTCACACAATTAGTTAACGAACAACTTCGGAAGTGCTTTTAGCTACCCCCAGCACCTCCCTCTGCTACCTTCATCATTTCTTCCTCTCTCCCTCCACACTGGCGTCAGATTTCTTCCTCTCTCCCTCCACACTGGTGTCAGATTTCTTCCTCTCTCCCTCCACACTGGCGTCAGATTTCTTCCTCTCTCCCTCCACACTGGTGTCAGATTTCTTCCTCTCTCCCTCCACACTGGTGTCAGATTTCTTCCTCTCTCCCTCCACACTGGTGTCAGATTTCTTCCTCTCTCCCTCCACACTGGTGTCAGATTTCTTCCTCTCTCCCTCCACACTGGTGTCAGATTTCTTCCTCTCTCCCTCCACACTGGCGTCAGATTTCTTCCTCTCTCCCTCCACACTGGTGTCAGATTTCTTCCTCTCTCCCTCCACACTGACGTCAGATTTCTTCCTCTCTCCCTCCACACTGGTGTCAGATTTCTTCCTCTCTCCCTCCACACTGACGTAAGATTTCTTCCTCTCTCCCTCCACACTGGTGTCAGATTTCTTCCTCTCTCCCTCCATACTGGCGTCAGATTTATTCCTCTCTCCCTCCACACTGGCGTCGGATTTCTTCCTCTCTCCCTCCACACTGGTGTCAGATTTCTTCCTCTCTCCCTCCATACTGGTGTCAGATTTTTTCCTCTCTCCCTCCACACTGGTGTCAGATTTCTTCCTCTCTCCCTCCACACTGGTGTCAGATTTCTTCCTCTCTCCCTCCACACTGGCGTCGGATTTCTTCCTCTCTCCCTCCATACTGGTGTCAGATTTCTTCCTCTCTCCCTCCACACTGGTGTCAGATTTCTTCCTCTCTCCCTCCACACTGGTGTCAGATTTCTTCCTCTCTCCCTCCACACTGGCGTCAGATTTCTTCCTCTCTCCCTCCACACTGACGTCAGATTTCTTCCTCTCTCCCTCCACACTGGTGTCAGATTTCTTCCTCTCTCCCTCCATACTGGTGTCAGATTTCTTCCTCTCTCCCTCCACATGCACACTGACGTCAGATTTCTTCCTCTCTCCCTCCACATGCACACTGGTGTCAGATTTCTTCCTCTCTCCCTCCACATGCACACTGGTGTCAGATTTCTTCCTCTCTCCCTCCACATGCACACTGACGTCAGATTTCTTCCTCTCTCCCTCCACATGCACACTGACGTCAGATTTCTTCCTCTCTCCCTCCACACTGGTGTCAGATTTCTTCCTCTCTCCCTCCACACTGGTGTCAGATTTTTTCCTCTCTCCCTCCATACTGGTGTCAGATTTCTTCCTCTCTCCCTCCACACTGGCGTCAGATTTCTTCCTCTCTCCCTCCACACTGGCGTCAGATTTCTTCTTCTCTCCCTCCACACTGGTGTCACATTTCTTCCTCTCTCCCTCCACATGCACACTGGTATCAGATTTCTTCCTCTCTCCCTCCATACTGGTGTCAGATTTCTTCCTCTCTCCCTCCACATGCACACTGACGTCAGATTTCTTCCTCTCTCCCTCCATACTGGTGTCAGATTTCTTCCTCTCTCCCTCCACATGCACACTGACGTCAGATTTCTTCCTCTCTCCCTCCACATGCACACTGACGTCAGATTTCTTCCTCTCTCCCTCCACATGCACACTGACGTCAGATTTCTTCCTCTCTCCCTCCACATGCACACTGGCGTCAGATTTCTTCCTCTCTCCCTCCACATGCACACTGACGTCAGATTTCTTCCTCTCTCCCTCCACACTGGTGTCAGATTTCTTCCTCTCTCCCTCCACACTGGTGTCAGATTTCTTCCTCTCTCCCTCCATACTGGTGTCAGATTTCTTCCTCTCTCCCTCCACATGCACACTGACGTCAGATTTCTTCCTTTCTCCCTCCACACTGGTGTCAGATTTCTTCCTCTCTCCCTCCACATGCACACTGACGTCAGATTTCTTCCTCTCTCCCTCCACACTGGCGTCAGATTTCTTCCTCTCTCCCTCCACATGCACACTGACGTCAGATTTCTTCCTCTCTTCCTCCACATGCACACTGACGTCAGATTTCTTCCTCTCTCCCACCACATGCACACTGACGTTAGATTTCTTCCTCTCTCCCTCCACATGCACACTGACGTCAGATTTCTTCCTCTCTCCCTCCATACTGGTGTCAGATTTCTTCCTCTCTCTCTCCACACTGGTGTCAGATTTCTTCCTCTCTCTCTCCACACTGGTGTCAGATTTCATCCTCTCTCCCTCCATACTGGTGTCAGATTTCTTCCTCTCTCTCTCCACACTGGTGTCAGATTTCTTCCTCTCTCCCTCCATACTGGTGTCAGATTTCTTCCTCTCTCTCTCCACACTGGTGTCAGATTTCTTCCTCTCTCCCTCCACACTGGTGTCAGATTTCTTCCTCTCTCCCTCCACACTAGTGTCAGATTTCTTCCTCTCTCCCTCCACACTGGTGTCAGATTTCTTCCTCTCTCCCTCCACACTGGTGTCAGATTTCTTCCTCTCTCCCTCCACACTGGCGTCAGATTTCTTCCTCTCTCCCTCCACACTGGCGTCCGATTTCTTCCTCTCTCCCTCCACACTGACGTCAGATTTCTTCCTCTCTCCCTCCACACTGGCGTCAGATTTCTTCCTCTCTCCCTCCATACTGGTGTCAGATTTCTTCCTCTCTCCCTCCACACTAGTGTCAGATTTCTTCCTCTCTCCCTCCACACTGGTGTCAGATTTCTTCCTCTCTCCCTCCACACTGGTGTCAGATTTCTTCCTGTGTCCCTCCAGACTGGCGTCAGATTTCTTCCTCTCTCCCTCCACACTGGCGTCAGATTTCTTCCTCTCTCCCTCCACACTGACGTCAGATTTCTTCCTCTCTCCCTCCACACTGGTGTCAGATTTCTTCCTCTCTCCCTCCATACTGGTGTCAGATTTCTTCCTCTCTCCCTCCACACTGGCGTCAGATTTCTTCCTCTCTCCCTCCACACTGACGTCAGATTTCTTCCTCTCTCCCTCCACACTGGCGTCAGATTTCTTCCTCTCTCCCTCCACACTGGCGTCAGATTTCTTCCTCTCTCCCTCCACACTGGCGTCAGATTTCTTCCTCTCTCCCTCCACACTGGTGTCAGATTTCTTCCTCTCTCCCTCCACACTGGTGTCAGATTTCTTCCTCTCTCCCTCCACATGCACACTGGTATCAGATTTCTTCCTCTCTCCCTCCATACTGGTGTCAGATTTCTTCCTCTCTCCCTCCACATGCACACTGACGTCAGATTTCTTCCTCTCTCCCTCCACACTGGTGTCAGATTTCTTCCTCTCTCCCTCCATACTGGTGTCAGATTTCTTCCTCTCTCCCTCCACATGCACACTGACGTCAGATTTCTTCCTCTCTCCCTCCACATGCACACTGACGTCAGATTTCTTCCTTTGTCCCTCCATACTGGCGTCAGATTTCTTCCTCTCTCCCTCCACACTGGCGTCCGATTTCTTCCCTCTCTCCCTCCACACTGGTGTCAGATTTGTTCCTCTCTTCCTCCACATGCACACTGGTATCAGATTTCTTCCTCTCTCCCTCCATACTGGTGTCAGATTTCTTCCTCTCTCCCTCCACATGCACACTGACGTCAGATTTCTTCCTCTCTCCCTCCACACTGGTGTCAGATTTCTTCCTCTCTCCCTCCATACTGGTGTCAGATTTCTTCCTCTCTCCCTCCACATGCACACTGACGTCAGATTTCTTCCTCTCTCCCTCCACATGCACACTGACGTCAGATTTCTTCCTTTGTCCCTCCATACTGGCGTCAGATTTCTTCCTCTCTCCCTCCACACTGGCGTCCGATTTCTTCCTCTCTCCCTCCACACTGACGTCAGATTTCTTCCTCTCTCCCTCCACACTGGTGTCAGATTTCTTCCTCTCTCCCTCCATACTGGTGTCAGATTTCTTCCTCTCTCCCTCCACACTGGCGTCAGATTTCTTCCTCTCTCCCTCCACACTGACGTCAGATTTCTTCCTCTCTCCCTCCACACTGGCGTCAGATTTCTTCCTCTCTCCCTCCACACTGGCGTCAGATTTCTTCCTCTCTCCCTCCACACTGGTGTCAGATTTCTTCCTCTCTCCCTCCACACTGGTGTCAGATTTCTTCCTCTCTCCCTCCACACTGGTGTCAGATTTCTTCCTCTCTCCCTCCACATGCACACTGGTGTCAGATTTCTTCCTCTCTCCCTCCACACTGGCGTCAGATTTCTTTCTCTCTCCCTCCACACTGGCGTCAGATTTCTTCCTCTCTCCCTCCATACTGGCGTCAGATTTCTTCCTCTCTCCCTCCATACTGGCGTCAGATTTCTTCCTCTCTCCCTCCACACTGGCGTCAGATTTCTTCCTCTCTCCCTCCATACTGGCGTCAGATTTCTTCCTCTCTCCCTCCACACTGGCGTCAGATTTCTTCCTCTCTCCCTCCACACTGGTGTCAGATTTCTTCCTCTCTCCCTCCATACTGGCGTCAGATTTCTTCCTCTCTCCCTCCATACTGGTGTCAGATTTCTTCCTCTCTCCCTCCATACTGGCGTCAGATTTCTTCCTCTCTCCCTCCACACTGGCGTCAGATTTCTTCCTCTCTCCCTCCATACTGGCGTTAGATTTCTTCCTCTCTCCCTCCATACTGGCGTCAGATTTCTTCCTCTCTCCCTCCACACTGGTGTCAGATTTCTTCCTCTCTCCCTCCATACTGGCGTCGGATTTCTTCCTCTCTCCCTCCATACTGGTGTCAGATTTCTTCCTCTCTCCCTCCACACTGGTGTCAGATTTCTTCCTCTCTCCCTCCACACTGGTGTCAGATTTCTTCCTCTCTCCCTCCACACTGGCGTCAGATTTCTTCCTCTCTCCCTCCACACTGGCGTCAGATTTCTTCCTCTCTCCCTCCACACTGGTGTCAGATTTCTTCCTCTCTCCCTCCATACTGGTGTCAGATTTCTTCCTCTCTCCCTCCACATGCACACTGACGTCAGATTTCTTCCTCTCTCCCTCCACATGCACACTGGTGTCAGATTTCTTCCTCTCTCCCTCCACATGCACACTGGTGTCAGATTTCTTCCTCTCTCCCTCCACATGCACACTGACGTCAGATTTCTTCCTCTCTCCCTCCACATGCACACTGACGTCAGATTTCTTCCTCTCTCCCTCCACACTGGTGTCAGATTTCTTCCTCTCTCCCTCCACACTGGTGTCAGATTTTTTCCTCTCTCCCTCCATACTGGTGTCAGATTTCTTCCTCTCTCCCTCCACACTGGCGTCAGATTTCTTCCTCTCTCCCTCCACACTGGCGTCAGATTTCTTCCTCTCTCCCTCCACACTGGTGTCAGATTTCTTCCTCTCTTCCTCCACATGCACACTGGTATCAGATTTCTTCCTCTCTCCCTCCATACTGGTGTCAGATTTCTTCCTCTCTCCCTCCACATGCACACTGACGTCAGATTTCTTCCTCTCTCCCTCCATACTGGTGTCAGATTTCTTCCTCTCTCCCTCCACATGCACACTGACGTCAGATTTCTTCCTCTCTCCCTCCACATGCACACTGACGTCAGATTTCTTCCTCTCTCCCTCCACATGCACACTGACGTCAGATTTCTTCCTCTCTCCCTCTACATGCACACTGGCGTCAGATTTCTTCCTCTCTCCCTCCACATGCACACTGACGTCAGATTTCTTCCTCTCTCCCTCCACACTGGTGTCAGATTTCTTCCTCTCTCCCTCCACACTGGTGTCAGATTTCTTCCTCTCTCCCTCCATACTGGTGTCAGATTTCTTCCTCTCTCCCTCCACATTCACACTGACGTCAGATTTCTTCCTCTCTCCCTCCACACTGGTGTCAGATTTCTTCCTCTCTCCCTCCACATGCACACTGACTTCAGATTTCTTCCTCTCTCCCTCCACACTGGCGTCAGATTTCTTCCTCTCTCCCTCCACATGCACACTGACGTCAGATTTCTTCCTCTCTTCCTCCACATGCACACTGACGTCAGATTTCTTCCTCTCTCCCTCCACATGCACACTGACGTTAGATTTCTTCCTCTCTCCCTCCCATACTGTGTCAGATTTCTTCCTCTCTCTCTCCACACTGGTGTCAGATTTCTTCCTCTCTCTCTCCACACTGGTGTCAGATTTCATCCTCTCTCCCTCCATACTGGTGTCAGATTTCTTCCTCTCTCTCTCCACACTGGTGTCAGATTTCTTCCTCTCTCCCTCCATACTGGTGTCAGATTTCTTCCTCTCTCCCTCCACACTGACGTCAGATTTCTTCCTCTCTCTCCCTCCATACTGGCGTCAGATTTCTTCCTCTCTCCCTCCTAACTGTGGTCAGATTTCTTCCTCTCTCCCTCCACACTGTTGTCAGATTTCTTCCTCTCTCCCTCCACACTGGTGTCAGATTTCTTCCTCTCTCCCTCCACACTGGCGTCAGATTTCTTCCTCTCTCCCTCCACACTGGCGTCAGATTTCTTCCTCTCTCCCTCCACACTGGCGTCAGATTTCTTCCTCTCTCTCCCTCCACACTGGCGTCAGATTTCTTCCTCTCTCCCTCCACACTGGGGTCAGATTTCTTCCTTTCTCCCTCCACACTGGCGTCAGATTTCTTCCTCTCTCCCTCCACACTGGTGTCAGATTTCTTCCTCTCTCCCTCCACACTGGTGTCAGATTTCTTCCTCTCTCCCTCCACACTGGTGTCAGATTTCTTCCTCTCTCCCTCCACACTGGCGTCAGATTTCTTCCTCTCTCCCTCCACACTGGCGTCAGATTTCTTCCTCTCTCCCTCCACACTGGCGTCAGATTTCTTCCTCTCTCCCTCCACACTGGCGTCAGATTTCTTCCTCTCTCCCTCCACACTGGTGTCAGATTTCTTCCTCTCTCCCTCCACACTGGTGTCAGATTTCTTCCTCTCTCCCTCCACACTGGTGTCAGATTTCTTCCTCTCTCCCTCTACACACTGGCGTCAGAGTTTCTTCCTCTCTCCCTCCACACTGGTGTCAGATTTCTTCCTCTCTCCCTCCACACTGGTGTCAGTTTTCTTCATCTCTCCCTCCACACTGGCGTCAGATTTCTTCCTCTCTCCCTCCACACTGGTGTCAGATTTCTTCCTCTCTCCCTCCACACTGGTGTCAGATTTCTTCCTCTCTCCCTCCCCACACTGGTGTCAGATTTCTTCCTCTCTCCCTCCCACACTGGCGTCAGATTTCTTCCTCTCTCCCTCCACATGCACACTGGCGTCAGATTTCTTCCTCTCTCCCTCCCATACTGGCGTCCAGATTTCTTCCTGTCTCCCTCCATACTGGCGTCAGATTTCTTCCTCTCTCCCTCCACACTGACGTCAGATTTCTTCCTCTCTCCCTCCACACTGGTGTCAGATTTCTTCCTCTCTCCCTCCACACTGGTGTCAGATTTCTTCCTCTCTCCCTCCACACTGGCGTCAGATTTCTTCCTCTCTCCCTCCACACTGACGTCAGATTTCTTCCTCTCTCCCTCCACACTGGTGTCAGATTTCTTCCTCTCTCCCTCCATACTGGTGTCAGATTTCTTCCTCTCTCCCTCCACATGCACACTGACGTCAGATTTCTTCCTCTCTCCCTCCACATGCACACTGACGTCAGATTTCTTCCTCTCTCCCTCCACATGCACACTGACGTCAGATTTCTTCCTCTCTCCCTCTACATGCACACTGGCGTCAGATTTCTTCCTCTCTCCCTCCACATGCACACTGACGTCAGATTTCTTCCTCTCTCCCTCCACACTGGTGTCAGATTTCTTCCTCTCTCCCTCCACACTGGTGTCAGATTTCTTCCTCTCTCCCTCCATACTGGTGTCAGATTTCTTCCTCTCTCCCTCCACATGCACACTGACGTCAGATTTCTTCCTCTCTCCCTCCACACTGGTGTCAGATTTCTTCCTCTCTCCCTCCACATGCACACTGACGTCAGATTTCTTCCTCTCTCCCTCCACACTGGCGTCAGATTTCTTCCTCTCTCCCTCCACATGCACACTGACGTCAGATTTCTTCCTCTCTCCCTCCACATGCACACTGACGTTAGATTTCTTCCTCTCTCCCTCCACATGCACACTGACGTCAGATTTCTTCCTCTCTCCCTCCATACTGGTGTCAGATTTCTTCCTCTCTCTCTCCACACTGGTGTCAGATTTCTTCCTCTCTCTCTCCACACTGGTGTCAGATTTCTTCCTCTCTCCCTCCATACTGGTGTCAGATTTCTTCCTCTCTCTCTCCACACTGGTGTCAGATTTCTTCCTCTCTCCCTCCATACTGGTGTCAGATTTCTTCCTCTCTCCCTCCACACTGACGTCAGATTTCTTCCTCTCTCCCTCCACACTGGCGTCAGATTTCTTCCTCTCTCCCTCCACACTGGTGTCAGATTTCTTCCTCTCTCCCTCCACACTGGTGTCAGATTTCTTCCTCTCTCCCTCCACACTGGTGTCAGATTTCTTCCTCTCTCCCTCCACACTGGTGTCAGATTTCTTCCTCTCTCCCTCCACACTGGCGTCAGATTTCTTCCTCTCTCCCTCCACACTGGCGTCAGATTTCTTCCTCTCTCCCTCCACACACTGGCGTTAGATTTCTTCCTCTCTCCCTCCATACTGGGGTCAGATTTCTTCCTCTCTCCCTCCACACTGGCGTCAGATTTCTTCCTCTCTCCCTCCACACTGGTGTCAGATTTCTTCCTCTCTCTCCCTCCACACTGGTGTCAGATTTCTTCCTCTCTCCCTCCATACTGGTGTCAGATTTCTTCCTCTCTCCCTCCACACTGGCGTCAGATTTCTTCCTCTCTCCCTCCACACTGGCGTCAGATTTCTTCCTCTCTCCCTCCACACTGGCGTCAGATTTCTTCCTCTCTCCCTCCACACTGGCGTCAGATTTCTTCCTCTCTCCCTCCACACTGGTGTCAGATTTCTTCCTCTCTCCCTCCACACTGGTGTCAGATTTCTTCCTCTCTCCCTCCACACTGGTGTCAGATTTCTTCCTCTCTCCCTCCACACTGGCGTCAGATTTCTTCCTCTCTCCCTCCACAATCACACGGGTGTCAGATTTCTTCCTCTCTCCCTCCACACTGGCGTCAGATTTCTTCATCTCTCCCTCCACACTGGTGTCAGATTTCTTCCTCTCTCCCTCCACACTGGTGTCAGATTTCTTCCTCTCTCCCTCCACACTGGTGTCAGATTTCTTCCTCTCTCCCTCCACACTGGTGTCAGATTTCTTCCTCTCTCCCTCCACACTGGCGTCAGATTTCTTCCTCTCTCCCTCCACATGCACACTGGCGTCAGATTTCTTCCTCTCTCCCTCCATACTGGCGTCAGATTTCTTCCTGTCTCCCTCCCATACTGGCGTCAGATTTCTTCCTCTCTCCCTCCACACTGGCGTCAGATTTCTTCCTCTCTTCCTCCACACACTGGTGTCAGATTTCTTCCTCTCTCCCTCCACACTGGTGTCAGATTTCTTCCTCTCTCCCTCCACACTGGCGTCAGATTTCTTCCTCTCTCCCTCCCACACTGACGTCAGATTTCTTCCTCTCTCCCTCCACACTGGTGTCAGATTTCTTCCTCTCTCCCTCCACACTGGTGTCAGATTTCTTCCTCTCTCCCTCCACATGCACACTGACGTCAGATTTCTTCCTCTCTCCCTCCACATGCACACTGGTGTCAGATTTCTTCCTCTCTCCCTCCACATGCACACTGCTGTCAGATTTCTTCCTCTCTCCCTCCACATGCACACTGATTTCAGATTTCTTCCTCTCTCCCTCCACACATGCACACTGACGTCAGATTTCTTCCTCTCTCCCTCCACACTGGTGTCAGATTTCTTCCTCTCTCCCTCCACACTGGTGTCAGATTTTTCCTCTCTCCCTCCATACTGGTGTCAGATTTCTTCCTCTCTCCCTCCACACTGGCGTCAGATTTCTTCCTCTCTCCCTCCACACTGGCGTCAGATTTCTTCCTCTCTCCCTCCACACTGGTGTCAGATTTCTTCCTCTCTCCCTCCACATGCACACTGGTATCAGATTTCTTCCTCTCTCCCTCCATACTGGTGTCAGATTTCTTCCTCTCTCCCTCCACATGCACACTGACGTCAGATTTCTTCCTCTCTCCCTCCATACTGGTGTCAGATTTCTTCCTCTCTCCCCCTCACATGCACACTGACGTCGAATTTCTTCCCTCTCTCCCTCCACATGCACACTGACGTCAGATTTCTTCCTCTCTCCCTCCACATGCACACTGACGTCAGATTTCTTCCTCTCTCCCTCCCCATCCACACTGCCGTCAGATTTCTTCCTCTCTCCCTCCACATCCACACTGACGTCAGATTTCTTCCTCTCTCCCTCCACACTGGTGTCAGATTTCTTCCTCTCTCCCTCCACACACTGGTGTCAAGTTTCTTCCTCTCTCCCTCCATACTGGTGTCAGATTTTTTCCTCTCTCCCTCCACATGCACACTGACGTCAGATTTCTTCCATTCTCCCTCCACACTGGTGTCAGATTTCTTCCTCTCTCCCTCCACATGCACACTGACGTCAGATTTCTTCCTCTCTCCCTCCACACTGGCGTCAGATTTCTTCCTCTCTCCCTCCACATGCACACTGACGTCAGATTTCTTCCTCTCTCCCTCCACATGCACACTGACGTCAGATTTCTTCCTCTCTCCCTCCACATGCACACTGACGTCAGATTTCTTCCTCTCTCCCTCCACATGCACACTGACGTCAGATTTCTTCCTCTCTCCCTCCATACTGGTGTCAGATTTCTTCCTCTCTCTCTCCACACTGGTGTCAGATTTCTTCCTCTCTCTCTCCACACTGGTGTCAGATTTCTTCCTCTCTCCCTCCATACTGGTGTCAGATTTCTTCCTCTCTCTCTCTCCACACTGGTGTCAGATTTCTTCCTCTCTCCCTCCATACTGGTGTCAGATTTCTTCCTCTCTCTCTCCACACTGGTGTCAGATTTCTTCCTCTCTCCCTCCACACTGGTGTCAGATTTCTTCCTCTCTACCTCCACACTAGTGTCAGATTTCTTCCTCTCTCCCTCCACACTGGTGTCAGATTTCTTCCTCTCTCCCTCCACACTGGTGTCAGATTTCTTCCTCTCTCCCTCCACACTAGTGTCAGATTTCTTCCTCTCTCCCTCCACACTGGTGTCAGATTTCTTCCTCTCTCCCTCCACACTGGCGTCAGATTTCTTCCTCTCTCCCTCCACACTGGCGTCAGATTTCTTCCTCTCTCCCCTCCACACTGGCGTCAGATTTCTTCCTCTCTCCCTCCACACTGGTGTCAGATTTCTTCCTTTCTCCCTCCACACTGGCGTCAGATTTCTTCCTCTCTCCCTCCACACTGGTGTCAGATTTCTTCCTCTCTCCCTCCCACACTGGTGTCAGATTTCTTCCTCTCTCCCTCCATACTGGTGTCAGATTTCTTCCTCTCTCCCTCCACACTGGCGTCCAGATTTCTTCCTCTCTCCCTCCACACTGGCGTCAGATTTCTTCCTCTCTCCCTCCACACTGGCGTCAGATTTCTTCCTCTCTCCCTCCACACTGGCGTCAGATTTCTTCCTCTCTCCCTCCACACTGGTGTCAGATTTCTTCCTCTCTCCCTCCACACTGGTGTCAGATTTCTTCCTCTCTCCCTCCACACTGGTGTCAGATTTCTTCCTCTCTCCCTCCACACTGGCGTCAGATTTCTTCCTCTCTCCCTCCACACTGGAGTCAGATTTCTTCCTCTCTCCCTCCACACTGGTGTCAGTTTTCTTCATCTCTCCCTCCACACTGGGGTCAGATTTCTTCCTCTCTCCCTCCACACTGGTGTCAGATTTCTTCCTCTCTCCCTCCACACTGGTGTCAGATTTCTTCCTCTCTCCCTCCACACTGGTGTCAGATTTCTTCCTCTCTCCCTCCACACTGGCGTCAGATTTCTTCCTCTCTCCCTCCACATGCACACTGGCGTCAGATTTCTTCCTCTCTCCCTCCATACTGGCGTCAGATTTCTTCCTGTCTCCCTCCATACTGGCGTCAGATTTCTTCCTCTCTCCCTCCACACTGGCGTCAGATTTCTTCCTCTCTCCCTCCACACTGGTGTCAGATTTCTTCCTCTCTCCCTCCACACTGGTGTCAGATTTCTTCCTCTCTCCCTCCACACTGGCGTCAGATTTCTTCCTCTCTCCCTCCACACTGACGTCAGATTTCTTCCTCTCTCCCTCCACACTGGTGTCAGATTTCTTCCTCTCTCCCTCCATACTGGTGTCAGATTTCTTCCTCTCTCCCTCCACATGCACACTGACGTCAGATTTCTTCCTCTCTCCCTCCACATGCACACTGGTGTCAGATTTCTTCCTCTCTCCCTCCACATGCACACTGGTGTCAGATTTCTTCCTCTCTCCCTCCACATGCACACTGACGTCAGATTTCTTCCTCTCTCCCTCCACATGCACACTGACGTCAGATTTCTTCCTCTCTCCCTCCACACTGGTGTCAGATTTCTTCCTCTCTCCCTCCACACTGGTGTCAGATTTCTTCCTCTCTCCCTCCATACTGGTGTCAGATTTCTTCCTCTCTCCCTCCACACTGGCGTCAGATTTCTTCCTCTCTCCCTCCACACTGGCGTCAGATTTCTTCCTCTCTCCCTCCACACTGGTGTCAGATTTCTTCCTCTCTCCCTCCACATGCACACTGGTGTCAGATTTCTTCCTCTCTCCCTCCATACTGGTGTCAGATTTCTTCCTCTCTCTCTCTCCACACTGGTGTCAGATTTCTTCCTCTCTCCCTCCATACTGGTGTCAGATTTCTTCCTCTCTCTCTCCATACTGGTGTCAGATTTCTTCCTCTCTCCCTCCCACACTGGTGTCAGATTTCTTCCTCTCTCCCTCCACACACTAGTGTCAGATTTCTTCCTCTCTCCCTCCACACTGGTGTCAGATTTCTTCCTCTCTCCCTCCACACTGGTGTCAGATTTCTTCCTCTCTCCCTCCATACTGGCGTCAGATTTCTTCCTCTCTCCCTCCACACTGGCGTCCGATTTCTTCCTCTCTCCCTCCACACTGACGTCAGATTTCTTCCTCTCTCCCTCCCACACTGGCGTCAGATTTCTTCCTCTCTCCCTCCATACTGGTGTCAGATTTCTTCCTCTCTCCCTCCACACTAGTGTCAGATTTCTTCCTCTCTCCCTCCACACTGGTGTCAGATTTCTTCCTCTCTCCCTCAACACTGGTGTCAGATTTATTCCTCTCTCCCTCCATACTGGCGTCAGATTTCTTCCTCTCTCCCTCCACACTGGCGTCAGATTTCTTCCTCTCTCCCTCCACACTGGCGTCAGATTTCTTCCTCTCTCCCTCCACACTGGTGTCAGATTTCTTCCTCTCTCCCTCCACACTGGTGTCAGATTTCTTCCTCTCTCCCTCCACACTGGCGTCAGATTTCTTCCTCTCTCCCTCCACACTGACGTCAGATTTCTTCCTCTCTCCCTCCACACTGGCGTCAGATTTCTTCCTCTCTCCCTCCCACACTGGCGTCCAGATTTCTTCCTCTCTCCCTCCACACTGGTGTCAGATTTCTTCCTCTCTCCCTCCACACTGGTGTCAGATTTCTTCCTCTCTCCTCCACACTGGTGTCAGATTTCTTCCTCTCTCCCTCCACATGCACACTGAGTATCAGATTTCTTCCTCTCTCCCTCCATACTGGTGTCAGATTTCTTCCTCTCTCCCTCCACATGCACACTGACGTCAGATTTCTTCCTCTCTCCCTCCACACTGGTGTCAGATTTCTTCCTCTCTCCCTCCACACTGGTGTCAGATTTCTTCCTCTCTCCCTCCACATGCACACTGACGTCAGATTTCTTCCTCTCTCCCTCCACATGCACACTGACGTCAGATTTCTTCCTTTGTCCCTCCATACTGGCGTCAGATTTCTTCCTCTCTCCCTCCACACTGGCGTCCGATTTCTTCCTCTCTCCCTCCACACTGACGTCAGATTTCTTCCACTCTCCCTCCACACTGGTGTGAGATTTCTTCCTCTCTCCCTCCATACTGGTGTCAGATTTCTTCCTCTCTCCCTCCACACTGGCGTCAGATTTCTTCCTCTCTCCCTCCACACTGACGTCAGATTTCTTCCTCTCTCCCTCCACACTGGCGTCAGATTTCTTCCTCTCTCCCTCCACACTGGCGTCAGATTTCTTCCTCTCTCCCTCCACACTGGTGTCAGATTTCTTCCTCTCTCCCTCCAAACTGGCGTCAGATTTCTTCCCTCTCTCCCTCCACACTGGTGTCAGATTTCTTCCCTCTCTCCCTCCACATGCACACTGGTGTCAGATTTCTTCCTCTCTCCCTCCACACTGGCGTCAGATTTCTTCCTCTCTCCCTCCACACTGGCGTCAGATTTCTTCCTCTCTCCCTCCATACTGGCGTCAGATTTCTTCCTCTCTCCCTCCATACTGGCGTCAGATTTCTTCCTCTCTCCCTCCACACTGGCGTCAGATTTCTTCCTCTCTCCCTCCATACTGGCGTCAGATTTCTTCCTCTCTCCCTCCACACTGGCGTCAGATTTCTTCCTCTCTCCCTCCACACTGGTGTCAGATTTCTTCCTCTCTCCCTCCATACTGGCGTCAGATTTCTTCCTCTCTCCCTCCATACTGGTGTCAGATTTCTTCCTCTCTCTCCCTCCATACTGGCGTCAGATTTCTTCCTCTCTCCCTCCACACTGGTGTCAGATTTCTTCCTCTCTCCCTCCATACTGACGTCAGATTTCTTCCTCTCTCCCTCCATACTGGCGTCAGATTTCTTCCTCTCTCCCTCCACACTGGTGTCAGATTTCTTCCTCTCTCCCTCCATACTGGCGTCGGATTTCTTCCTCTCTCCCTCCATACTGGTGTCAGATTTCTTCCTCTCTCCCTCCACACTGGTGTCAGATTTCTTCCTCTCTCCCTCCACACTGGTGTCAGATTTCTTCCTCTCTCCCTCCACACTGGCGTCAGATTTCTTCCTCTCTCCCTCCACACTGACGTCAGATTTCTTCCTCTCTCCCTCCACACTGGTGTCAGATTTCTTCCTCTCTCCCTCCATACTGGTGTCAGATTTCTTCCTCTCTCCCTCCACATGCACACTGACGTCAGATTTCTTCCTCTCTCCCTCCACATGCACACTGGTGTCAGATTTCTTCCTCTCTCCCTCCACATGCACACTGGTGTCAGATTTGTTCCTCTCTCCCTCCACATGCACACTGACATCAGAGTTGGACTTCTCTCCCTCCACATGCACACTGACGTCAGATTTCTTCCTCTCTCCCTCCACACTGGTGTCAGATTTCTTCCTCTCTCCCTCCACACTGGTGTCAGATTTTTTCCTCTCTCCCTCCATACTGGTGTCAGATTTCTTCCTCTCTCCCTCCACACTGGCGTCAGATTTCTTCCTCTCTCCCTCCACACTGGCGTCAGATTTCTTCCTCTCTCCCTCCACACTGGTGTCAGATTTCTTCCTCTCTTCCTCCACATGCACACTGGTATCAGATTTCTTCCTCTCTCCCTCCATACTGGTGTCAGATTTCTTCCTCTCTCCCTCCACATGCACACTGACGTCAGATTTCTTCCTCTCTCCCTCCATACTGGTGTCAGATTTCTTCCTCTCTCCCTCCACATGCACACTGACGTCAGATTTCTTCCTCTCTCCCTCCACATGCACACTGACGTCAGATTTCTTCCTCTCTCCCTCCACATGCACACTGACGTCAGATTTCTTCCTCTCTCCCTCTACATGCACACTGGCGTCAGATTTCTTCCTCTCTCCCTCCACATGCACACTGACGTCAGATTTCTTCCTCTCTCCCTCCACACTGGTGTCAGATTTCTTCCTCTCTCCCTCCACACTGGTGTCAGATTTCTTCCTCTCTCCCTCCATACTGGTGTCAGATTTCTTCCTCTCTCCCTCCACATGCACACTGACGTCAGATTTCTTCCTTTCTTCCTCCACACTGGTGTCAGATTTCTTCCTCTCTCCCTCCACATGCACACTGACGTCAGATTTCTTCCTCTCTCCCTCCACACTGGCGTGAGATTTCTTCCTCTCTCCCTCCACATGCACACTGACGTCAGATTTCTTCCTCTCTCCCTCCACATGCACACTGACGTCAGATTTCTTCCTCTCTCCCTCCACATGCACACTGACGTCAGATTTCTTCCTCTCTCCCTCCACATGCACACTGACGTCAGATTTCTTCCTCTCTCTCTCCACACTGGTGTCAGATTTCTTCCTCTCTCTCTCCACACTGGTGTCAGATTTCTTCCTCTCTCCCTCCATACTGGTGTCAGATTTCTTCCTCTCTCTCTCCACACTGGTGTCAGATTTCTTCCTCTCTCCCTCTATACTGGTGTCAGATTTCTTCCTCTCTCTCTCCACACTGGTGTCAGATTTCTTCCTCTCTCCCTCCACACTGGCGTCAGATTTCTTCCTCTCTCCCTCCATACTGGCGTCAGATTTCTTCCTCTCTCCCTCCACACTGGCGTCAGATTTCTTCCTCTCTCCCTCCACACTGACGTCAGATTTCTTCCTCTCTCCCTCCACACTGGCGTCAGATTTCTTCCTCTCTCCCTCCACACTGGTGTCAGATTTCTTCCTCTCTCCCTCCACACTGGTGTCAGATTTCTTCCTCTCTCCCTCCACACTGGTGTCAGATTTCTTCCTCTCTCCCTCCACACTGGTGTCAGATTTCTTCCTCTCTCCCTCCACACTGGCGTCAGATTTCTTCCTCTCTCCCTCCACACTGGCGTCAGATTTCTTCCTCCCTCCCTCCACACTGGCGTTATATTTCTTCCTCTCTCCCTCCACACTGGGGTCAGATTTCTTCCTTTCTCCCTTCACACTGGTGTCAGATTTCTTCCTCTCTCCCTCCATACTGGCGTCAGATTTCTTCCTCTCTCCCTTCACACTGGTGTCAGATTTCTTCCTCTCTCCCTCCATACTGACGTCAGATTTCTTCCTCTCTCTCCCTCCACACTGGCGTCAGATTTCTTCCTCTCTCCCTCCACACTGGCGTCAGATTTCTTCCTCTCTCCCTCCACACTGGTGTCAGATTTCTTCCTCTCTCTCCCTCCATACTGGCGTCAGATTTCTTTCTCTCTCCCTTCACACTGGTGTCAGATTTCTTCCTCTCTCCCTCCACACTGGTGTCAGATTTCTTCCTCTCTCCCTCCACACTGGTGTCAGATTTCTTCCTCTCTCTCCCTCCACACTGGCGTCAGATTTCTTCCTCTCTCTCCCTCCACACTGGCGTCAGATTTCTTCCTCTCTCCCTCCATACTGACGTCAGATTTCTTCCTCCCTCCCTCCACACTGGCGTCAGATTTCTTCCTCTCTCCCTCCACACTGGTGTCAGATTTCTTCCTCTCTCCCTCCACACTGGTGTCAGATTTCTTCCTCTCTCCCTCCACACTGGTGTCAGATTTCTTCCTCTCTCCCTCCACACTGGCGTCAGATTTCTTCCTCTCTCCCTCCACATGCACACTGGCGTCAGATTTCTTCCTCTCTCCCTCCACACTGGCGTCAGATTTCTTCCTCTCTCCCTCCATACTGGCGTCAGATTTCTTCCTCTCTCCCTCCACACTGGCGTCAGATTTCTTCCTCTCTCCCTCCACACTGGTGTCAGATTTCTTCCTCTCTCCCTCCACACTGGTGTCAGATTTCTTCCTCTCTCCCTCCACACTGGCGTCAGATTTCTTCCTCTCTCCCTCCACACTGGCGTCAGATTTCTTCCTCTCTCCCTCCACACTGGCGTCAGATTTCTTCCTCTCTCCCTCCACACTGGCGTCAGATTTCTTCCTCTCTCCCTCCACACTGGCGTCAGATTTCTTCCTCTCTCCCTCCACACTGGCGTCAGATTTCTTCCTCTCTCCCTCCACACTGGCGTCAGATTTCTTCCTCTCTCCCTCCACATGCACACTGGCGTTAGATTTCTTCCTCTCTCCCTCCACACTGGCGTCAGATTTCTTCCTCTCTCCCTCCACACTGGCGTCAGATTTGTTTCTCTCTCCCTCCACACTGGCGTCAGATTTCTTCCTCTCTCTCTCCACACTGGCGTCAGATTTCTTCCTCTCTCCCTCCATACTGGCGTCAGATTTGTTTCTCTCTCCCTCCACACTGGCGTCAGATTTCTTCCTCTCTCCCTCCATACTGGCGTCAGATTTCTTCCTCTCTCCCTCCATACTGGCGTCAGATTTCTTCCTCTCTCCCTCCACACTGGCGTCAGATTTCTTCCTCTCTCCCCTCCACACTGGTGTCAGATTTCTTCCTCTCTCCCTCCATACTGGCGTCAGATTTGTTTCTCTCTCCCTCCACACTGGCGTCCAGATTTCTTCCTCTCTCTCCCTCCTCCACACTGGCGTCAGATTTCTTCCTCTCTCTCCCTCCATACTGGCGTCAGATTTCTTCCTCTCTCCCTCCACACTGGCGTCAGATTTCTTCCTCTCTCCCTCCATACTGGTTTCAGATTTCTTCCTCTCTCCCTGCACACTGGCGTCAGATTTCTTCCTCTCTCCCTCCACACTGGTGTCAGATTTCTTCCTCTCTCCCTCCACACTGGTGTCAGATTTCTTCCTCTCTCCCTCCACACTGGCGTCAGATTTCTTCCTCTCTCCCTCCACACTGGTGTCAGATTTCTTCCTCTCTCCCTCCACACTGGTGTCAGATTTCTTCCTCTCTCCCTCCACACTGGTGTCAGATTTCTTCCTCTCTCCCTCCACACTGGCGTCAGATTTCTTCCTCTCTCCCTCCACATGCACACTGGCGTCAGATTTCTTCCTCTCTCCCTCCATACTGGCGTCAGATTTCTTCCTCTCTCCCTCCATACTGGTGTCAGATTTCTTCCTCTCTCCCTCCACATGCACACTGGCGTTAGATTTCTTCCTCTCTCCCTCCATACTGGCGTCAGATTTCTTCCTCTCTCCCTCCACACTGGTGTCAGATTTCTTCCTCTCTCCCTCAATACTGGCGTCAGATTTCTTCCTCTCTCCCTCCACACTGGCGTCAGATTTCTTCCTCTCTCCCTCCATACTGGCGTCAGATTTCTTCCTCTCTCCCTCCATACTGGCGTCAGATTTCTTCCTCTCTCCCTCCACACTGGCGTCAGATTTCTTCCTCTCTCCCCTCCACACTGGTGTCAGATTTCTTCCTCTCTCCCTCCATACTGGCGTCAGATTTCTTCCTCTCTCCCTCCATACTGGCGTCAGATTTGTTTCTCTCTCCATCGATACTGGCGTCAGATTTCTTCCTCTCTCCCTCCACACTGGCGTCAGATTTCTTCCTCTCTCCCTCCATACTGGCGTCATATTTCTTCCTCTCTCCCTTCACACTGGCGTCAGATTTCTTTCCCTCTCTCCCTCCACACTGGCGTCAGATTTCTTCTCCTCTCTCCCACTCCACACTGGTGTCAGATTTCTTCCTCTCTCCCTCCATACTGGCGTCCAGATTTCTTCCCCCTCTCTCCCTCCACACTGGTGTCAGATTTCTTCCTCTCTCCCTCCACACTGGCGTCAGATTTCTCTCTCTCCACATCAGTCGATTTCTTCCTCTCTCCCCTCCATACTGGTGTCAGATTTCTTCCTCTCTCCCCTCCACACTGGTGTCCAGATTTCTTCCTCTCTCCCTCCACACTGGCGTCAGTTTTCTTCCCTTCTCTCTCCCTCCATACTGGTGTCAGATTTATTCCTCTC
>JAWDGP010003672.1:860000-929108 GCA_033675545.1 Elysia crispata | reverse complement strand
AATCTTAAAGGCGATATATATTGCAAAATTAGAAAACATCTTTGGCTCATATAGATTTTTCGTTAGGCCAATCCTCAATCGTGAAAAAAGGGTATAACATTCTACAAAGAGTAATGATGAGCTCCCAATGGGTAGAAATCCATGATGTAAGACAGTTGGTTTTAGTATTTCCCTTATCTATTTAAAGATCCTTCCCTACGCTCATTATAAGGTTATCTAGATGTAAACACCTAGGGTGCTCTGCCTTGCTGGAAAATATATTGATTTGTCTTCGCAAATTTGGACCTTTTCCTGAAAAATAGCAGAAGGGAATTTTACTTGGAAGTGTAAAAATATTTAACCGGCTCCATGGTGCAGCTTAAGCAGAGAAAAACAAGCATTTTTTTTTTACTTTGGCTTCATAAAACACGTTACCAAATGCCTAACTACCATCGGATTTTTTCGAAAATTTGCATCTTGCGTTCTAAAGAAATGATATAAAGGCTGACAAAATTTCAATATTATGCCACGATTCCTTTGCACTTAAAACAAAGACTTTCTTGAGCCTCTTTTCTAATTATAAAGTACCCCGTAGCCAAAACGTGATAAAGACACTTTTTTCCACGCGACCACACGCTCCAGTCTATGTACTTTACGATTAGCAAAGAAGATTTATTCATGAGACACAGACCCGTCTGGTTTGCACTTTGGTTCGATCTAACTATCTGTTTTGGTCATCAAAATCTGTAAAACAGAAAAAATAGGAAGTCTACTAAAGTCCCTGTAGACGGAGTAAGTACACGATCGAAGATTGTTCGGGAACCATCTGTTATGGTTCTAGCAACATTTCAAGTTAAACAAATGTAGATCGCATTTTGATAAGGGCGAAAGAAGAATGCACTTGTTTAATTATATAGGGCATTTTAAGATTTGTTCAAGATTTTTTTTTATTCGAATTATCAAATATTGTAAAAAGGTTGGGTTGGTTTCTTTTTTTTTGGAAAGAGTTACTTTACTATGCATAACAGAGGTTTCAAATCTGGGCTTTTACTAACTTATTAGTATAATTTAATAGAAAAATAAATGTATGCTCACGTTATATGACTAACGTATACTACAAGTATACCGTACCAGGAGAAATCAGTAGAGGACAGCTCGACGCAAAATTTCAGAAATCAATCTGGAAATTCCAGTTTTTTTTCCTAATAAAGGTTAGTGAACAGACTATGTAATAGAGAATAGAGTAAATTTTATTAAGGAAAAAACACATGCTTTCATTATTTTAGTTCTCATCCATAGTTTGCAAGGTTGTTTCTCGTTTTATGAAAAGAAATGCAATTTTATGCATAGCAAACCGATAAAAGGGATTGATAATGCAATTATTTTTCGTGCCGTTGTCAAAACTTATAACATATGGGAAGGAGTAGAAAGTAAATCAGTCCTCAGCATATTCAAAGAACACCATGGGTGATTATAATATTTGTTTTAAATTAAGTCAAGGTTATTATGCATACTATCTATTCACAATATAATTCTAATCTCGACAAATATATCCTAGACCTTTATAAAATGTAAATACAGATATAAACAAAAGTTGAGCGCAAGGCCTAATCTGCATCTTGGTGAGAGATCTAAGCTAGATCTAAATCTAGATTCTGTAGTTCCACTGTTTGAATTTGTAACAAGGATGTAGACTCAAAATATTGGAATTAGGTTGAGAATAAGAGCGAGGAGGAGGAGGAGGAAGAGTATAGGAAGAAGAAGAAGAAGAAGAAGAAGAAGAAGAAGAAGAAGAAGAAGAAGAAGAAGAAGAAGAAGAAGAAGAAGAAGAAGAAGAAGAAGAAGAAGAAGAAGAAGAAGAAGAAGAAGAAGAAATAACGTGTCTTGACAGTGCAGCTGATCCTCAAACCGACGGGACTTATATTATTGAGTTTCACTTGTAAAGAAGTTATAATCACTTCGGAAGATACATATGGTATCTCTAGAAATGCATTCACAACAGAATCCTCCATACTCATCCTAATATCTCCATGTCTCTACCCTCCCCCCCCTCTCTTCTCTCTCTCTCTCTCTCTCTCTCTCTCTCTCTCTCTCGCTCTATCTTCCTCAGTCTAGGTCTACACATTTCCATTTTTAATATTTGCCTTTGTTTCTATTTAGTTTCATATTTGTAAAAATTAAGAAAACAAAGGCGAAAAACTTCATTTCTTGTTATTGAAAAATGCACGGTAACAATCAACCCACGATTTTATCAATGTAAATATAACAGCATTTTCATTGCAAAATTATCTCGAAAATAAATATTCAATGTAAATAATGTAATTGTCTAAAATCTTATCGTTTCAATTTTTCAAAATGGTCAATGGAGTTTGATAGCCACGACGCTCCAGTCTGAAGGTGAAGGTGAAGGTCACTTCAAGTTGTTTTTTTTTTCCCGCTGACGAAGCCAAGTCTATTGCGTCTTCACCTGCGACAGCTCTTGAGTGCTGATAATTCAGGGACCAGATAATGTGTTCACCAGATTTACATAATTGCCCCAGCATCTGACTCCTCTCGGTTTCTCAGACTGTGATAATGATCTAACAATGTGGAGTAATGGCAGATAAATCTCTCAAGCCAGACGCAATTCAACCGATAGCTTGTTTTTAATCTAAAAGTTACCAATGTGACAGGACAAACCAGAAAAAAAAAAACGTGTATATTTGGAAAAAGACAACGTGGTCTTGTAAATGAGTATCACATAATATTTCCATTAAAGATGCTGTAAGATCAAAGACCTGTGTCGAAAACTAAACGCAGACAAAATTAAATATTTTTTTCTTTTTGAGAAAATCGGTAAGAACGGGAAATTACGTGGGGTCAATGTTTGATTCCTTTGATGACACACATAATATGACGGCAAAAACAAAAAATAACTGATTATTCTCCAGCCGGAAAATAAGAAAACAGAATCCAGCATTATCAAATAAGAAATGTCTGATGAAAGAAGCTTGGTGTTAGGAAGAGTAAATAGAGACAGAGGTAAGTAAAATAATGGTAGAGATATGATCATACTTAAAAGATAAAATTGAATGTTTACCGTTGTTGTACATCAAAGTGTTTGGGAAAAGGAAACATAGTTTGAAGATAAGGTGGAATAATTGATGAGAGTGCTCAACTGTTGGAGCAATACATAAATATAGAAGATCTTACCTTAAATTTCCATGCATACCATAATTTATATATTAATACCTTAATTTCCATGGAAATTTAAGGTAAGATCTTCTATATATATATATATATATATATATATACACATTTCTAAAAAGCTTAGAAATCTGAATAACCTTCTTTCTCATTATTTAGTATTTCTTTCACTTCTATTCCACTGAAATTGTTTGGAACGAATTAATAAATCTAAATTTAATTTAACTTTTATTGTACACCACCACCAACAACAACATCATCATCTATCTTCCGCCTCTTCATCATAATCATCATCATTATTATTAATATCATTATTTTTGCTACATTATAATCAATTCGGTTTTGAAAAAATTAACCACTCTTACCAAAAATCCACTCAATCTTTGCAGTTAGAAGGACCAGCAGAAAAGCTTGTAAAATTCTTTTGGAGTTACTTATCTTCCCGCGAGGTAATCCAAATTTTCAAAATAAACCTGTTTGTATTTATCTGAACAAAGAAATAACATTTGATACTTTTGTTGAGGCCAAGAAACAGCCATTTTCTTCTAAAATGGATTGAAATATAAAAGAAGAGAGAATGAAAGAGAGGGAAATTTTCTGTGAGAGATTTTATAGTAAAGAGAGAGGGTAAGAATATTTAATATTCGCTTTTCTATTGATGTCATTTTGATCCTGCAACCTCCCTAGGCGATAAGCATTTGATGCGTAAAATTTGGGAACGGAAAAGAGCCATTGACTAAAAGCGATATCTTATACTCTCTAAAGTAACAGACTATCAGGTTTTCATTTAGCTTTAAGATAAGGCAGCTTAACAATTAGATGAAACCTGATCTTAGAAAGTTTAAGCGAGGATTTTAACTCGGGACATTCCTGTTGTCATTTAACGGGCTGCCGACTTAGCTCTCTGGCACGTCATATTTTGGTACGCAGTTGTATATGTATACAGAACGAGAAAGACAGACAGCTGCAGAAATGTGTAGAGAGGATGAGAGAGTGAAATAGAGACAGAGGACAACGAGAGAAAAACTGTAATACTAACTTGTTTAACGTTCCCTCAGTCTCGAGTCCTTACAACAGAATTGGTGCGGAAAGGGGAGGGGGGGGGGAGGGAGAGAGAGAGAGAGAGAGAGAGAGAGAGAGAGAGAGAGAGAGAGAGAGAGAGAGAGAGAGAGAGAGAGATAGATATAGATATATATATATATATATATATATATATATATATATATATATATAGAGAGAGAGAGAGAGAGAGAGAGATAACATAGAATATTATCGACCTTTTCTCTGCATGCATGCTCTGCATCTTTCAGGCGCTTTCACCAAATCATCATTCTTTTCATTCCGCTCACATTCTCATCGTTTTGTTTTTATTTTTTGAGGGAGTTGGAGGAAAAACGGAAAACCGGAGATTCCCATAGCTCAAAGAGGCCCATCTAGAGACTAGATAATGGTATTTATGAGACGTAAAAATAATACTCCGAGTTCGTTGTTGAGCTATCAAGAAAAAAGCAAATCCACTCAATACTGGGCTCTGCTTTCATCCCACCATTTTCCAAACAGCTTTGATGACCTGCCTCCAAATCTTATGTACAAGACGCTAAGAGTGCACTTGTGTCTGTTTCCTTGATGTTTGTTTGTCTGAATGTCCTCCTGCAAGTGGCTGTCGGTGCAAATTTTTGTCTGCTTCCTCCTGAAATTTTAAGTTTTGCAAAAATAAATAAGTATAAAAATACGCGCATCTCAGTTATCAAAAATTCCATGTAATGATCATCATAATCATGAAATTTTGTTTTTATCTTCTATTGTAACAATTCGGTGTTATAATTCTAGGAGCTAACTCATCAAATGCTCACCAAGACCTCGATAAAATTCAACAACAAGCTATATAACCCACTCTACAAGAAGCTATAAGACAATGAGTCATTTTAAATTATTACATACGTGCTCAACATGTAGGACACAAAATTAAAAGTTTTCACACATTTTTGTTTTTACATCGTTACAAGATAATGCAAGCATTGTGGTGAGAAAAGGTAATATTCTTAAATATTTCATCCATACTTATTAGAGATCAATGATCATTCCCTAACCTTATTCTTGGCGTTTTTTTTTTTCAAACAAAAGAAAGGTAGAACAATACCGGTACTTTTTTTCCCATATTAAAGTGACATAAAGGCGACATAAATATGCCTCACGGAAAGAAAACGTTTGGAATAGAATCTATGAGAAACTGGACACGTAACTGTACGCATAAATAAATTTTTGCGATTTTAAGAAGGAATTCATCAAGTTGGTGCGTATACGGCGGTTGGTCTATCAATAAACATTGGTTATCGGATTAGGAGGCCTCGTGTTCGAATACGAAGGTAATTTGTTTTTAAATCTTTTCAGACATTACTTCACTTAACACAGGTGCAATTCGGGTACTGAGCTATAGACAGTCGAGAATTTTGTTAATTCACTAGAGCAATCCATTTTGTCTTATAATTCCTCCTCTAGAAGTTCAGAAAGGTATTTCGGTTGGTAATGTTGTGTCCCAAAATCATCGTAGAACGCTCAGACACTTGAGTGAGAAATCAATATATTGAAACTTTCTTTTATTATTAAGATTTTTTATATGATTGTTACAAATGGATATGAACACATATCAGTTTGCCAGTTATTGAAATCTCAAGAAAAAGAATAGATCTCAAGTAACTTTGCGCTTTCACCTGCAACTTACACCTTCTTCTCTTCCTCTCCCTCCATCTATCTCTAATTTTTCGCTGTTTATGTCTCTCCCTTTTTCCATGCTCTTCTCATTCTCTTTTCTATCTCTCGCTGTCGGTAAAGGAGGAATTGATTTTCTTCATTATTTTGCGTATATGTCTAAGCCTCTCTGTGTCTCTCCATCTTTCTCACTGTCCTTCTCTCTCTCCCTCTTTCTCTTTCTCTCTCTATCTATCTTGAGTTGTTTTCAACAATCTTTATTTCTCTGGTTCGTTTTTGTGATGTTTTTTCTCTTAAGCTTTTCACCTACTTCTCTTCGCATAAAATAGTCTCCCATTTGAGTCATAAATATATGAAACGTTTTGTTTATCTGACGTAACTCTAAGCCTTTAAAATCACTCAGCTTTGTTGTGGAGTTAAAATCGTGGCTATGAACTTCAAATTCAGTTTACAAAATTATACCAAGTTGTTGAAACTTTGCGATTTAACTCAAGAATCTTGGAGTACTTAATAATTATTAAGTTAATAATTTGTAGCTGGTTCATAATAATATAAATGCCTTACCACTTCATTGTACCCCATCTTTTGCTACTCATCCTTGGGTTAAGAAAACTAAGAATTATCGTAAAAATTCTTAAAGATGAACTTCCTTGCGGGAATACAAAACTTCTCACTTACTTCAAACTATATGATAATAAATGTTTAAAGGGATCTATAAGATTTTAATTTTTACAACTTTTGTTAACAATTCTCACTCTTTCCCTCCCAATCTATTTAAAGATCCTCCAAAACAACCATTTTAAAGCTAAGGAGGTACAAACAAAAAATGTCTTAAGATACGCTGCCAAGAGAGAATTTATCGCTGTTCATAATTTCACAACTGTTTGATAATAACCATTTAAAAGGATCTATAAAAAGTTGGAATGTTTTTTTTTTTTAATTGGAGAAATTTTTCACGAATCTTTCAGCTAGTTTGATTAAGAGAAAATCATGAATCATTTACCAGGTGTCCTTCTTATACCCAAAACTCCGTCTCCCTTTTTTTCCTTTCCAACACACACACACACATAAATGGAAAAAAATTACCATGTAGCTTTTTTTCAGTTCGACAAAGTCGAAGTAAGTTGTATGAAGCCGTCAAGCATTTTCAAATGAAATTCTTGACCGTATACAAAAGGATAATTAATTAAATAGGTAAAATTCGTTTCTCGAATAAAAATCTACAAATTCTATAATTTTTAAAAAATCGAAAAATTACCAAATATGTTCATCTCTCCAACATATTTTCACTCTTCGAAGTTCAGAAACCTAGGAACGAATTTTTTTCTTTGAAATCGAAAACAAAATGAATATTTTGATACCTGAGTGGGTTTTTTTTAAAATTAAAAGCTATGTAAGTAACTATTAGACCATCTTTCAGAAGAGGATAATAATTTCCGCGTTTAAATTTAAAATTCTTGTCAAAGGAACGAGCAGTCTGAGGTTTCTTCTAAAGATGTGATATTTTTAGAGACTATAATTTCCACGGCCGTGCTCTATATTATTGTTAAAAAAAATGTTAGTTGTAATAGGTGTAACCCCACAATAAGAGATGAGGTCTTCTCATGTTTGGCAGACGAATGATATGTCGACTTGTCAAGGATCCATTTAATAAATGAGAGATAATTTGAGAAAGGAAGAAAGATGTAGACATAGGAAAAAGAGAAAGAAGGGGGAGCAAAAGGAGGAGGAGAAGATGGATAGAATGAGACACAGAGGGGTGAAAGAAAGCTAGAGAGAGAGAGAGAGAGAGAGAGAGAGAGAGAGAGAGAGAGAGAGAGAGAGAGAGAGAGAGAGAGAGAGAGAGACACAGAGAGAGAGAGAGAGAGAGAGTCTTTGAAAGTATAACTATATGGAAAAAATGTGACTTGATAGAAAAACAAGAGTTACCTTTCATATTTTAGCCATAAATTATAACACATGCCATTCAGTGTTTGAACAAAAAAATCACCTAATGTACAAAGTAATTTTCAGATTTTTCATCCATTTTCAAATTCTATGTTTTAGCCTACGTTGATCATAACGTTGAAAGTACCTGATTAAATCGTTAATTTTCACTGTGTCCACTTCTCTGTTAATAATCTCACACCCCTATTGTATTTCTTTAACCTTCATCTGATATCTTCATCTTAAAGATAATAACTCAACATATGGTACCTTTGTGTAAAAATAGATATGTATGTTATAAGATTCTCTTTCTTTACTTTAGCGGTCCAGCTCATTTACTGTTATTTGTAGAACTATATAAATCGCCGAAGAGGCAGAATTGTGAAAACTAATATGAGGAACGAACATGTGTCGGCGCAAGCGTGAGGATAGACAAACAATATTGTACTGGTAGGGGAGAGGAGCGATAGACAGTTAGATAAAGACGAAGAAAATAAAAAAAGAGAAAGTAGATAGATAGATAGAGAGACAAACGAGATTAGGGAAGAGAAGAAAGAGGGAGACAAAGATAAATAGATAAATAGATATAACGACAGAAAGAGAGATGAACAGATAGACAGAGACAAAGACAAGTAGAAATTTAGGATATAGATAAATAGTCAAAGATAAAGAAAGAGAGTTACTAAAGAAGGAGAGAGTGAGGCAGAGAGAGGGAGACAGAGACGGAGGAAAAGAATTAGAGAGAGGGAGAAAGAGAGGAAGGAGAGAGGGAGAGAGAGAGAAAGAGAGATAGATAGATAGAGATAGAGAGAAAGAAATAGACACAGAGATAGATAGATAGATAGATAGATAGATAGAGAGAGAGAGAGAGAGAGATAGATATATAGATAGATAGATAGATAGAGAGAGAGAGAGAGAGAGAGAGAGAGAGAGAGAGAGAGAGAGAGAGAGAGAGAGAGAGAGAGAGAGAGAGAGAGAGAGAGAGAGAGAGAGAGAGAGAGAGAGAGAGAGAGAGAGAGAGTTCGATGGTCGAAAAGGCACATGGGCGATTAGCAGATAATTTGACGTTTGGGAAGTTATAAGAAAAGAG
Source organism: Elysia crispata (assembly GCA_033675545.1). Classification (NCBI taxonomy): domain Eukaryota; kingdom Metazoa; phylum Mollusca; class Gastropoda; family Plakobranchidae; genus Elysia; species Elysia crispata. The sequence goes on along the minus strand of JAWDGP010003672.1, from coordinate 920,218 downwards.
TTTAAAATGATGACTAAATGATGGCAAGATCAAAGAAACTGCCTTACATGACAAACTTACGATAACAGGGTATTATAAAAACCATATACGTGTAGTATTCTGATCTTACCACACACTTATTTCATTTCAATCAAGAGACCTGGTCACGCCATGCTGTGATCAAAGGTTCCACTAACATTAAAAGGAGAGTTTGCTCACCACATCGAGCTCCATAATAAGGTTGTCTGAGCTAGACAAGTTGCTGTCCTTTTTCCATCCCGTCAAATCTCATTGCAAAGACATATTTATTACACAGACATAGGGAAAATGACTGCTTATTACAAAATAATGAGACGAGCTATCGAATTTTTCATCACTGAATCATCTTAAGAGATCAGTTCCAAATGATATAGCTTGTGTATGTCTATCACAACTAATACATAGAGTGAAAAGCTTACATTAAGGGTATTTCCGTCATAACGCTTATGAAATATGATCATAGATTTCTTTCTCGATCTTTAGATGCGAACTATGATATGCATTTTAATCTTCGTTTCACTTCCTTTTTTTCTTTTTTTATAAGAAATGAAACTTAGGTAAATCACACAATTATGGAGATCTTCATCCAAACAATGGATTTACCGTTTGAAATTTGAATAATTTAAAAAAAAAGACGTTTTTAATTTAAAAGAGCGTTTCTTGAACATATCTCAGTAGTGCTTTATCAAAGGAAATGAAACAATTTGAAAAAAAAAAGCTTAGTAATTTTAAACTGTATGAACAACAAATACTTAACATTTCTATGTGCTTGAGATGACTAAAGTGCTAACAATTTGTTCATATTTTCTTTTCAGATTTTTTTTCTGATTTTATCACATTAATTCCAAACATTTTGAAGCCCACAATGACATCTCTGTCATTGTATTAGAGGTTCCTGCTTTTATGATTTAATTAAGAATACTCTCTTAGATCTCATAGATTATTACACCAATACATATACTAGGAAGATTCAAGTATCAAAGAAAATGCTTTCAGTTAATGCTACTTTGAAACATGTTTTAACATACTAACCAATCTTACCTCCAAACCGGACTTCCGATATTTACCCAAAAATAGGAAACAGCCCATCCGTAACAAGCATCAGTAAATAGCCACCCCCACCCCCCTTTTTTAAAATAGCGTAAGAAAGAACAGTAGAGAGTTAAACCAATATCATGCAATTTTTTGGAGACAGTTCTGTTTCGAAGCAGCCATTGTGAAGGTGCTAACGACTCCTAAGGTTTCTTCTCACGGAAGGACAATAAAATTAAAGGGGGCTGTTTGGTCATGGATCAAACACTCAGATGAAGACCACTGGAAAACTTAAGAAACTCTGTAGAGTGGTATGCTTCAAGTATGAAACAAGACTTTCTTAATGCTAGTTACAGCAAGAGAATTTTTTTTCTAAAAAAAAATCTTAAAGCTGTCAACGGAATAAAAGGTACTTAAATTTTTTTTAATGGACTAGTGGAGCCAGAACAGAAAATTTTGCGAGGAAAAGGGAAACCATCTTTCTTTTCTAAGGTTTGTTATTGTTATCGGCATCTTCTGGGAACCGCCTTTTGTCTGTTAATAATTTTTTACCCTGAAAAGATCTGATCCACGCATTGAATAAAAAATAGTTCCATTCTAGCCTTCACAGACTTCATTTCATTTATTCGCTTGGATTTCAGAGCAGAGCATCACACTGTAGTATTGCCTTCGTAAAACGGTCTGTCCTGTAGCAATACAGAAATCCCCCTTAACACTGCTAGCTTTTCACAGAGCGAAATAGAGCTGACCAAGATATACCTTCTGACCATCGTGAGTTAAGAAAATTGCGTAAATTATGCTATGGTGTATCGTAAATTTCCTAAACACGTATCAGCACAGATAAATTAACGCACTAAAGACCAAAATACCATGATGTAAATCAGTGGTAGAAAGTGTAAGTCTAGATCCAGGGATATGTTCTAGAAATCATTTTATTTCGGTATCTTTTAGCATACTTATCGTGTTGACGACTGTTGGCTTTTGTTTGTTGTTGATAAAATCAGTTCTTCTGTTCTAAACTTACAGATGGATCAACTTTATGAGCAAACGTTAACATTAATCCCTGGAAATCTTCTTAGTTAACCTAAAACTAAAAGATTAGGATGCTCGGGCAGCAGCCCAAATTCTAAACTTTGAAGCTTTATTTCTTTTTAAATCGGTTCGATTTGAACAATCTTGAGGAGAAAAGGCATTTACTTGGATTAATATTGAATGTATTTCCAAATTTAGTTGCTCATTAATTTTATTTATTAATTTATTGAATGATTAATCGGTTGATCCATTAATTGATTGTTGATTGGTTGATTGATAGATTCACACAGTCTATTTAAGACAACCAATATCACACAGCGTAGAGAGGAGTTCCCAATCTTATCCTCCCGGTGTGGTACAGATATTACACGGGAAATTCTTGCAGCTTTGAACATGGATTGTCAGTTTCTGTATAAAACTGATTGATTTGCCATAAAGATATTGCAGTGATAGTTACAATCGATCAAATTTTTTTGCATTACAGATATAAATATCATATGCTGAAACAATTTCAGAGTCAATGCATTATGAATCTTTTCATAGATTGTGTTCTCATTGCGCAAGAGGGTTCCTGGAATAAACGCAAAAGAAAATATTACGAATTGTTTTATTTTATCTTATTTTATTTTTGCCGTTGTTTTCTCTTTTATTTTATATTTTTGTTTTCTTTTTTGTTTTTTGCTTGCATGTGTATTTTTGTTTGCTAAATGGTTGTAATAGTGAGCCTTTTAGAGGCTGGCAACAGTACTGTGAAGTTTATTTAGGCCCCTATATATTTCTTCATAAACCAAATATAAGTGTTACAGATGATGATACAAATTCTTTTAACATTTCCAAGTTAAAAAATATATAGTTTCCTTTATTCAAATTTCTCGAGATAACTTTGATTTACTAGTTATTTTAAACCTCAAAAACAAGTGTAACATTTGTCTTCAGAAAATGGGTATACAGAATGGATTCTAAACTCTTCATCCGAGTAAATAAAACGTGAACGTGAATTCCCTGAAGTTTTTCGCTTGTTTTCACTTCCAGCAAAATCATCAGTTGTTCTGTCTGCGGTAGTCTTGTATTATCCCAGCTATCATCTTTATAGCCACTTCATCATATTTATGCGCCCGTTTCATTCCGAACCGGACAAAACCAACGCCGTAAGAGGGAGTCTGCACAGGAGAAACAACGGGCAACAGCCTTGCTATCGAATAATCTCCATGTCGTGGTAGGAAATCTATCGGGTGCTTAAGATGATGTCTACAACGATAATTGACGATCCTGGAGAGAGTTAACATTTCATTCATGTTGCTCCTAAAAATGATTCAAGAGCATGTGAGTTTATTAGGAACAGGAAAATAACTCAACGTCACAGAAAAGTCGTTTAATATTCCTGCAACAGCCGTCCAAATAACACGTTTTATGACATCCATGGTGAGAGTAATAGAAAGTGATAACTGCATTCTACATATGTTTATATGTAAACGTTAAAACTACTGAACCATTACAACCATTTCAAATATTTTGCAACTACTGCTGCTGCTGCTACTACTACTACACTACACTGCCGCTATTATTACTATTAATACTACTTTCATCTCTACTTCTTTTATTACTGCATTCACTTCTTCGAATTTCAAGAACTTTATCTTCTAATCCTACCTTTGCATGATGATTTTGAATTTTAAGTATGCTTCCCTAGGTAATTCCATCAAATCATCATTACCTTTAAAAAAAGATAATGGTCATATTGCTGAAGCAGGAAAAAGATGAAAACGCTGCCTGTAAGAATTGGAATGTAAAAACAAACATTTCTGACACTAAGCTCACTTGAGCTAGTTGCGAAAAAATGGGAAATATGATGCAGAAAAAAAAAAAACGAAAGAAAAAGTGAAACCGATAAATGATACATTTTATTTTAGTTCCAGATTGCAAAATATATGAGCATAATGAAACATAATTATAACTTTTGGACGGAATCAATTAACAAATAACACAAAACAAATTATGGTTATGCAATAAATTAGACCGATAGTTTGAGTAAAGTATAATATCAAAAATAGATTATTTCTGTACATGCAAAGTTATATTATATTTAGTAGATACAATTCGATCATATACACACAACGAAATAATAAAACTTATCGGAGAAGGATAAAATTAAATGGCATAAAAATACGGTAAGGCGTATAAAGAGACAGGAGATCAAAATGCGTAAGAGGAAAAAAATCTGACTTGTAATTCAAACGACATTATTTATGCTATAATCTTAATCAGAATTAGGATTAAAATGATATAAACAGCTTCCTTACGCCAGTTGAACAGCAATAATACGCGTGCTAAGATCTTAAAGTTTTATTATCATGATTAACAACAAACGCAAGTTAACCTTGAGCATCAGAATAATCATCTTTGTGAAGTTAATGATATTTTTCAGGACCAGGTGGTTTTGCAAACAGTTATCATGCGCTGCAGCCTTTTGGCACCATAATGGCGTGGAAATCGTCTACAAGTTTGGTGAAGCTGTTGTTTCATTGTTTACTGCATAAATGATACCAATTTCGAAATTATGAATTGGAGTTCCTGGGACACCTTTAAAAATTACGCATGAAATCTTTTTGCAGTATCAAGTTAACACGAAATTAATTTGTACTTTTTAGGCATAGACGGGACAGGCACAAATCATTCTTGAACGAACCTCGGGTTGCATGACTTATTGTTGTTTTTTTTTGGCGCAAGAGGGAAGGGGCGGGCATTGCAAAGAGCATTAGCTAATCATATTATGGACCAAGCTAGATAAAAAGTCGGACTTTGTGTGACACTGCTTTTTCCAAACTACCTACTAACAATGAGTTAGAACGATTTTAAATATATAGCATATATTTTTGTTCTAAAATACGTTTAAATAATGAGAATATCTATTTAAAAATAAACTACTGAAGCAATCAAATGAACGTAATGATCTTTACAAAACTTAAGAATCTAATGTACACAATATCACAGGCTGTGGACCATCATTTTCTTCTACTATGTACATAAGTTGTGTTTTCTAAAAATTTCGAGAAAAGAAATGAAGATGAGCGAGAGAAATATACATTTTTTCTTAAAAATAAAAAAAAAATCATCATGCTTGGATTAAAATTCGCGTTTCTCAATATGATAAGGATCATTCATTTTCGTGCTTCTGTATGTGCGTGTGTGAGCAGAAATTGGGATGAAGTGGAAAATTACTAAGACCTCAGTCGTGAAAGCCTGATTTTATCCTAGGGAGACAAATTACTGTTTACACTTTTCTCGTAATGCATACAGTAGTTTGAAATAAAGAAATTTGTACTGAATGGATGAAGTTTGCAGTGAATGAGTGTGAAAGGTTGAACTCTTGCACTTGTCAATATACTCTGGTTCCACAATAGGTTTTGTTTTATTTTTATCAAACATTTGCTCTTCTCTCATAATGCGCGACCCAGTGCGCACTACTGCTGCCAATTTCCCTCAGTTTTGTTTTAAACAAGAATTTGAAGAGAAGAGGATATCGGTCCGGTAGAGGCACGAAGCAGATGATTCATAAATATTTATGATAAAATTTGAAAGAATATAAATAACTTGATTTTTCTTTAAATCTAATATGTTACGGGGAATAGCATGACGCAATTTTGCTCAGTTATCAAACAAATAATGAAAAAATTGGTTGACCAATAAACTAAGGGTGGACTTAAAAAGCTAATCAATTTTTGTGAAAACCAAAGCTGAAATCTAGGAAGACGAAACCTCTTTATATTTGTTTACATTTTATATGTTAAATAAATTATAAGATGGGCAATCGTTACAACGTATGTGTGATTTGGTTTATTTATTATGTTCCATCGAGAAAACAAAAATTACAAAGTTTCAGTTTTCTATACTAAAAAATCAAAAAGCCTTAAGCAATCCGACTTTATTAGATTGCGCCAAGTTGAGCTTGGTTGTTGCTCGATTCACCGGCAAAATCTCCGAGATCAGATACTCCAATGTTGCTGTGGTTCTTCAGCTTGTGATGATGAAGAATTTTCCAAATTAAGGGTCAAACCGTTACAAGATACGTCTAGATCTCAATCTACGTCTCGAGAACCTTTAAGTACCTGCGTATAGATAGAACAAAAACACGAGATTAGTTGATGAAAAATAATTAAAAAAGGTTAAAGACTAATTATCATGACGCAAAGGTGGTTTTTTATAAGCATCGTGATATAAAAACATGTAATGATATAGCATATAAATTACAACGTAATTAAAACATATTCAGGTTGATGTTTTATATCTTAACGTATTGAAATCCCAAAAATATTAACCTGAGTGATTATAATTTCACTATTTAGGATTGGAGGTTTCTTCCATGTGATTTATATGATACTCCTGCTGCTTTAACTGCTTGTTTTTCTAATCTTCGCCTCTTTAGTTATATTAATTTCAATAAAGTAATCTTGCAAGCCCTTCTTTTCAGCTTTCAAAAGGTGGTAGTAGATCGTATTTACGTTCATTTCGATTTTCATGGTTTTGTAAAATAAAATAAGGTGCTCAAACAGCCTTAATTATGTTTTAGAGATAAATTTTCACCATACTTGTAAGGAAGAATCACTTAATTGTTGGACGTAGAAAAAAAAAGTGGTCGGATCATGTTAATGAACTTCTACTCTCACTGGACCTTTGTATCAAGATCGTTTTTAATTTAAAGATGAAGCAAAAGAAAATGATTATGTCGATGACGAGTTCTGGCTTTTAAGTTGTGGAAATCAATTGATGTCTTGAGTTTTTAGAAGTGTTACAAGGCCAAATAGTCGTGTTTCAGTTTATAGGTAAAGATGTCTCATATTTTTTTTCTGTCTAAACGTAAGGAAATGACAACGCCAACTAAGATATTTATGTTTACATAAACACCACAATCTGCACAAATATTCTCCTCCTATCCACTTTTCTTTACCTCTCCCCCCACCCCCACCCCTTTTTTTCCTTTTATTAATTTTTTTTATTAAATTTCTTTTCTTTCATAAAGAACCGCCCTAAGGCAGATTACACGCAGTCTTTTTACTCTCCAAGTTCTCATCTCTCGACACAGAAACCTTAGTGATTCGTACAAAACAAGTAGGCCTAGCGAAGCACAATGTCTCCAGCTGTCATTAACTCAAATTTTCTCACCCCTGAACGGTAAACAGGAAGTATTTTAAATATAACTCATCCCTCGCTCTGGCGCTGTTGTTGTTTTTTCTTTTGCTTGTTTGTTTTCATATGTTTTTGTTGGGAATTTTTCTAAATTATTTATTTTACCTTGTTTGGCTTGCGTCATACGGGAGTACTATGCGAAAAAAAATAACCAAAACAGTTTCAAACAAATACATGATGTATCTCTGTTTGTTTTGCTTTATTCAGTGTGTTATTTGTTATTTGTCTTAGATGAAAACTTTTACAAACGGAAATGACTGTCATATAGTGACACGTTGAACAGAAAATTCAGTTATATATTTTGCGTGTGGGTGTTTCATTCATAGAGGAATCTCAAGTGTCATCGCTTCGATTCATGATTTTGAGTGTAAAATAAATGATAATGACGAAGAAGAAAATGATGATTGTGATGATGGCATCAATTCTAACGATGACGATATGATGCTGATGCTACTGTTGATGACAATGATGATTATGATGATGATAATGATGATAATAGTGGTAGTGATGATGATAATGATGATAATAGTGGTAGTGATGATGATGTTGATGATGATGATGATGATGATGACGATGATGAGGATGAAAATGAGGATTATGATGAAATAATTAGATAAGCTAACAAATATAACACGACTGGCAACTGGCTTACGAAAGTAAAGTAGTACCTGCAATTATTCAGAGAGTTGTAAAACTAAAACGAAATATATTAAGCATTAGACCTTCTTTAACTTATAATTACTTTGAAGGCTTTTCGAGAAGAAGAAAGAAAATCAAAGCTATTCATTAGGTGAAATCAGCTTTCCATATAACTGAAATGCAGTATTAAACCCAGATTTTGATATAGTATTTGTGTGAAAATCAAAGCTCTACGTTCTATCTTTATTATCTATTGCTATCACAAGGGCATACTGTATGAAGCTGATTATTATCAAAGTTGCGTACACTTCGTTGCAAAAATATCATTCTTTCATGATTAAAAGAGTTTATGATGGAAAAGGGGTATTTACTTTTCCATTGAAATTTTTATCAGCATTATATAAATCCTCTTGATTAGATCTTAAGACTGCACTGCAAGTAATGATCTTGAAAAAGATCAATATTTTATAGAAGAAAAAAAAGAAAATCCCGTGTATTTACACAATAAAATTAAAATACCTCCTATAATTAACAATACTAAATTAATTGCATCATTTTACAAATGGTATGAAGTATAATAAAGTGGCAAACACTTCGAGCTCTAGTCTGGCGGTGGCGAATTCGGTCCTTAGCCACAAGCTTGTCGAATTTGTTGTGTCAAAGATGAGCGCATGAGCACATTATGGTACGAATATCTTCAGTCTACCGATAATGAGCATGACCTTATGACCAGAGCAGCAAGTTTATTCATGATGTTTGTAGGACAACAATCCGAATGAGTTCTAATATTGTTAATGTGAAATTATTCTGGTGTGAAATATCTTAAGACAAAGGTGTATAACACTTTAAAGTGTACTTCATTTCATCTGAAAAACAAATAAAATTAATTAAAAAAAATTAAATGAAATGAAGAAAAGGCTGAAAAAAGACCATTTTACTGAGAGATATGAAGGGTATAATTAAAAGCTGCTCAGTGAGATATGTTTTTCTCAAGTGCAATAAATAAAAAATTTAATATACAAGGCGTGAACTTCAGGTACAGTAGATATAATTGTAAAGAAAGACTTCGGTTCAAAACAGTTTTATCAAAGCCATTTTAAATTTTTACAATAAAGTTTTTGTATTTAAATTATAGAATGATTTCTACGGTTCAAAGATATTTTCTTATGGGATCTTTATCATTTCCACCCGGTCTGCCTTAATCTCCAAGTAACTTTAATTTTACACCACAGTTATCATTCCCTGTCAAGAAATATATTTATTGCGTATTTTGAAAGTTCTCTCCATTCTCAGTTGGCAAGTCCAGTTTCTTTGTAATATGTCCATAGTATTTTAGAAAAGACAGTTTAAACCTAAATAATTGCTTGGGAGATTCTCCATTCAGATGACTCTAATAATCTCTAGCGATGTGTGTATACCTCTGAGTTGTGCATACACAATGATTCGAGATGGTTTCATAACAACGGCAATATCAGGTTGTCTGTTGTTGTAAGATACACTCTATCTTTAGTACTCATCGTATTCGATGAAGCAAATGAGTTTTATTGAGTATTCATACCATAAGCAGGATCGTGGTAGATTTAAATACTTAAAATTACTATATGTGGATTTTTTGGGGAACTCACATTGTTTCGGCTTTCTACTATTATAGTGCTGAAATAATGCTGAAATATTACCTACCGCATTTGTATATTTAAGAATAATCAATAGCGTTCCTAGCAACGAATGTGTAAATAGAAATCATTACCACATACACACAACATAAATAGCGACTTATCCAACAGTTACAAAAGTATTCTATAACTGGTAGCAAATCAAGGATAACTGCAGGTTCCAACATTCAACAGCTGTCCATCTGAACCCAGACTACGATATGATTTGATACAAAAAACATGGACAAAAATAACAATAAAGCAACTGCTAGCCATAGAATGGCCTAATCTTAAAGCTTGTTCTCCTACACAGCTAAATCTAGATCTAGGTCTAGAGCGTTTCACATTATTTAGGCTTTGACCACGGCGGGCCGCTGAACGCGGCGATGACTCGACGCCGCAAATGTAAGGACCGCATCGGCAGCTCCGTCCGGAAGCGGACCTGTCTGGATACAGAGACAACATCAAGAGGTAGATAAATCAAGACTATTTATGCGTTGTGAGATATGAGTGACCATTCTAGGATCGAGTCGTTGTGTATTTGATAAAGACGCTCCATTTGCACAATTTCATCATTCTGACATTTAACAAGTCCTTGATAAGAGTGAAAAATGTGGGCCTACATTGGCGTTACCCGAATCCGGAAAAACGAAAACGTGTTTCTGCAGATTTAGCATGTAATTTGATTGCATAGTTCCTGGCTCTACAAGTAAGTTCAAAGATGTAGGACAATCTTGCTCTCCAAAAGAAAAAAAGAAGCTTGCTTGCTGTCAGGCTTATGTTTGTTTTGCCTTTTTTATTATTTAAAAAAGTGCTAGATTATTTTCATTTCTTTCTAACGTTGCTTCAAATTGAAACAAAACATATCCTTGCATCACATATACAAAAATGTTTTTTTTTACATTTTGCGTTCAATGCTCTAAGTTGGCCTCGATCTGACCGACTTAACTTCTTGAAATATGATAAGGATCGTGATATCTGATTTTTAATAACATGGCAGTATTCGAGCCCTACTCGACACAAAAAAACAAAAGGTGGAATAATATAAATATATCAAAAATAGCCTTGGACCTGACAGGGAACTTGACGTGGCCTCATAGATGACCACCGTGTTGATAGTGGGTCTAAGCGAATGGGTGGGTTGATGTAAAGTAGTTTTTGAACTTATTGAATAATATATGGTATAATATTCATCAATGAAAAGATAGAAGGCTGTAGCTAGTAAGGTATAAGCATGCTCATAATAAGATTTAAACAGCAGCACAAATGTATAAGGAGATAAGGCAAAAGAGCTGAGGTATCCTCATATTTTTGGCAAATTAAACATCAGTACATATTCCTTATCTTTGCAGAAGCAAATATACATAAAATGGTGTTAAGGGTATGGAACAAGATATAGGTGAATTATTATCAAGTAATTACAGTAGGTGTTGTGAACAGCTTTCAAGCACGACTTTGGGGCAAACAAAGATATGAAAAAGGAAAACAAGGGAAAAGGTAGGAGAGAAGGAGATAGGTAGAGACAGAAAGAAGAGAAATGGGTTAAAATGAACTAGAAGAAAAAAAGAAAGGAGTGGGGGTGAAAAATCTGATCTAAACATTGTGTGGTATTTATTTCTTCTATTTCCTGCATCAATTATAATTATTGAAAGAGAGAGAGAGAGAGGGGGGGAGAGAGAGAGAGAGAGAGAGAGAGAGAGAGAGAGAGAGAGAGAGAGAGAGAGAGAGAGAGAGAGAGAGAGAGAGAGAGAGAGACAGACAGACAGACAGACAGAAAGAAGAGATAGAATGTGAGAGATTGACCTAATAAAGGAGACACGAAGTATTCATACCAGATGTAATTACAATCAGCCTCAGGCCTTTTATTCAATGCCATAATTATTTCCGGTAATGGGATATTTTGAGCGGAAAAAATTCTATTACTATTATATGCTTATGAAACTTTATACAGATGTCATTCATTTCATTTAAGTGGGAAATCAGTTTTTTAGGGCCTTTTGCCAAGCGCAAAATTACTGTAAACGAAGCGGCAAGACATCTGTTCAGTGACCGCAATGCCATTACTGGAGGCAAGAATACATGTTGTACAAGGTCGTAAAGAGGTGGCAAGATAGCTATGCCACTATACCGCGAAGCATAATTATCAGAAATCAATATGATAGCTAAACCTTTAAAGAAATTTAATATCTATACCGTCATATGGCAGACTTATTGCTAGAAATCAACATTTTGAGCCAAAGAGTCAGGCTTAATTTTGCAACACGTGTTTCTGAACACTACAACAGGCTATAACCAGATCAACTTTGAAAGAATTAGGATAGTTGAAAAAACGGACTTTATAGAAAAACAAACAAACAATTTATGAAACAAAGTAAACAGGAGCGACTATTTCACAGCAAGATTCTACAACAATATTTTACTCCTTAACTGCTTTATCGCTTGGTGTCCCAGGAGGTTTATGAATGTGGTGAGTATTTCTTCTTCTTTTATAAATAGAAAGCAAAAACACCACACTTGGAGGATAACTTGGTAATTATAAAGGATCCAAAAGGACGCGTGTGTGACTATAAATAGTATAATACAAGGTGTAAAAGGAAATAGGCACACAACTTTATAATTACGGAACAAAAAAGAAATGACGAAAGTATTCTCAATTCAATGTAAACGTTTCATTCTGTAAGCTTCGTAAGTTTTGTCATTTCTTTTTTTGTCCCGTAATTATAAAGTTGTGTGCCTATTTACTTTTAGAAATTGTATTCTCCTTTACTTTCTCTTTGCAAGAACAGTGTTGTGAACTTCTATGTTTTATTTAATGTTCTTCTTTTCATTAACATTGAATGAGTCAACAAGACTTTAGAATCAAGTGCGGGAAAAAATAAAAAAAAATAATGGAGAGATAGAGAGATGGAAAAAATAGAGAGAACTTGTATATGTGTTTTCGATACAGATAGTTTTTAATTGTAACACTAGACCAATTCCAGTTTAACGCCTCATGTAATTGTGCCTTGCACTTTTTTATCTTCGTGGCTGTATGCAGGACGAACGTGTTTATCTGCTGAGTTTCGTTGATATACATTTATAACTTTCCTATTTATCAAGCGAGGTAACTCGTCATTTGGGAAATGGCACTCGTAATGCTAATATCAGTTCTCTCATTGCCATGATGAGGAAATGAGTTTTAGAAAAATGACGTTTATAACTCAAACTGCTTCAGAAGACTTCATTCAGAAGATTAGCTCAAATAAAAGATTTTTTTTAATGTATTGAATTTAAGAATAGTTTTACTATACTGCAATCTTTTACCGATTTATGTATTTTTTTAGCAACATGTTCTATTATTTTTTTTTAGTGGAGTCTCAATTTTCATTAGCGACATATCGATTTTTCTTTAATGTTAATAAGTTTTTATTACAAAAAGTGCTTGGTTGAAATATTGGTTAAAATTGCAATACTGATTTAGGACCTATAAATTCGCTTCCAGGCTTACCGGAGGGTAGCGGATCGGCTGCACTCGGATTAAAAAAAAAAAGATAATACCGTATTCGAAAATTAACAAAGACACAATGTATTTAGTTCCTACTAATATATTGCGGTAAAGTCAATATTGAAAAAAAAAACTATATCACAATGTCATTAACTCTACAGCACACAAGTATTTATACCATCATATTATGTGAAAGAAGCAAATAATCATGTAATTATATTCAAATGTTGCCTAACATTAATTCACTTTACTACTTAAGAGGATGGCTTGCTTATTCAACTTGAATTTAAGGAACGAATTTTGCCTACGACAATTATTAGCTCAATGTCAACAAGGGTTTCTCCTCAAGTCGCGACCTCTGCTTTAGAGTAAAGTTGGAGCAGTAAATTAAACACGAAGCCTGGACATTTTTCTACATTAGCCGGAATAAGTAATTCTATCATTTGATTGATGAGCAATTGCTGCTCAAGGATTATACAAAATGTTTAGTTGCGATAGGGAACAAAACTCTGCTAAAAGTCTATTTCTCTGAAACAAGTGGGTTATTTGGAATCTCATCTATCACACACCCAGAATAACAATTTTTTCGGGACCTAATTGAGAATGAGATTTCACTAATAATTATTTTGCTACTTACTTTCCGGAATCACAAATTTCGGCAAAATTCAAAAGCATAACTAAAAAAGAGGTTTACAAATCTATTTGTTCTAAATAAAAAAAACCCCACTTGCACGGTTACAAAATCATTTTTAGTGACTTACATTTTAGCACCTCTAGGTGCGTCAGTGCTTTTGATTTGTTTTGTTATGTTTGTTGATGCAGATGCCATTGTCTGATAACTATTATCATGTAAGATCAGGTCTTTTAACTAAAAACTTTTAGAATAGCTCTTTAGGAAATGCCATGCACTATAATATCTTACATACCGTATCTGAAGTCGCACAAGGAGTAAGGCCTATGGTACACTTGTTTAAGTTTGCGCGGCCAAAAAAAAATGTTTTGGCATTTTTTTCCCAGGCCGTTTTACATTGTCTTAGTTCTAACATTCACTTTATAAAGCGGGGTTTGTAAAGTAGATTGTATATAATTTCTTTTCAATCATGCGGTTCTACTCATTAAATCTTAATTCATATCAAACAATTAATTTTGTCTACACTTTCTATTGCAACTGATAAAATAGATCTCGATAACTAATATTCTCGGTAGGTAACAAAACATAATCTTTAAATTTGAGCTAAAGCGAGGTTGTTTTGTTTTAATTGAATCAAATTTTTCAATGTTCACCTACATTTATATTCACTTGTAAAGGATATAGCTATTTTGATCATAAGGGTTCTTTTCTAGTCATAGGTTCTTAAGTAATGAAACATATTTTCATGGGAAAAGGAGTAAGAACTGTTATACCCTAAGTATCTATGTATCCATCTACACATCTATCTATCTATCTGTCTATCTATCTATCTATCTATCTATCTATCTATCTATCTATCTGTTTATCAATATGTCTGCCCATTTCTATTATTCTTCATTTTTCCTCTTTCGAAAAAGATAGATCTCTATCTGTGTAACTTGTCCCTCATGTCTCTTTCTATCTTTATTTATCTACCTATATAAAAGTGTATATCTATCTTTCTCTCTTAGACTTTTCATTGACTTTTATATTATGTATGCAAAACAATATAATATTATCGAGTAAAATCTTGTCTGCTGTTTGCTACAAGATTTTGTTTTGGGCATTTAGAGAAATAGAAGAATGTGTATAAATCCGCACTCTTTTCCCAATATACAAAAAATTTAAAGCGATAAGAGCAGCTATAGCAGCAGAAGGATCATGATTTCTTTTTTTTGCTATGGCACACATCATGCTTTAACGTTGCACCCAAGATATCTTAGTATTTCTTGTTACACAGTTCGACAGAAATATGTGGCTAAGTAAATGCTTTTTTTTCTTTTCAGCAATATTCGTATAAATGTTTTTCTTTACAATCTTCAATTCTTTCGAAAATTTGAAAAAAAAAAATATATTTTTGTGTAAGGAACACAATCAGGTGAGAAACGAATGTCAGTGCCAGGGACAAAATAGGCACGCTGGAAACTGAGTGACGAAACAAACCCAAACGGTAAAGACTTACTTCCCTCGTGCTACATGTCAGACCAGTCGTCAAAATGCTGCCATTTCGTCAAACCTTTGAAAGGGGGAAAACCAGGAAAATGTCTCATATACTACATAGCAACATACTAAGACAAAACAGTCATAATTAAAACGGGCATTCCTTTAACAAAGTACTCAGAGAAATATAAACTTAATTAAATCTGTTACTCTTTTTTCCGACTGATATAAGAGGGTTTGTCTTTACAGTTTATTTTTTTATTATTTATTTTCACCATGAAAAATGCATCTAGAACATTAAAACAATATATCTCATCTTGTTCTTGTTTGAACTTAGAAATGTCATTTAGCCTTTCAAGTTACGATTTTCTCTGATTTAACTTGTTTTATTACCTTAAACACAGACTATAATTAATTACGTCAATGACGTCTCAATAAGTCTTGCTTCAATAACATAAATTAAATTTATGCGTTTCACTGGGAAATTCCATAGTTAATCAAAGGCAATAATGTTAGAAAAATTAATTTGTTAGACCTGCCATATGAGTAAACATGTCCCAAAAATAATGTTGCACGATTGTTAGATTCAGTTAAAAGTTACCTTTGTTGATGTATGGCTTCTTTTGTTGTAAATCAGGGAGAATAAGAAATATTGCCATGCGCAAAGCTCTAAGTTAGATAAAGCCTAAAATATTAACCAACTCAAAGAAAGAACGAAACAAATAAAGCTGGGTTGTTCGTAAACATTGACCTCACTTTAACAATATCAAAGAGATAGAAAAGCACGGAATGTTGACTATGGACATAGCAAAGACTACCGTACTCAAAACTTATAATGAAAGAAACTATCGCTTTACTGGATTTTGAAATTATAAAGCCTTTCATCTTAAACTATACTATACACGGTGATTTATCATATTAATTATTTGGTGTGGAAAATAGTATTTCTACATAATTGAAACACAAATATGGTGCTTTAAATTTATAAATATAAAGGGATGTACACAAGACAATACATTTAAATTTATTCGAGCTCACAAGTATGTTAAAAGTTTCAGTGGTTTTGTTAAAATGTTGTATGGATTTATAGACCCGCCACATAGAAATTTTAACAAATCAAATTCTTTTCCCTTGAAAAGAAATCTTTAAAAATTAGAATATATCTATTTCTCGATTTCTTTGTAATTTCTAAATCTTGTATGCCATGAATTGAACGAATTTTCTTAATCTATATTTAAACAAGTTAATTGTGCATAATTATTATTTGGTTTTGAAAATAGTTTATTTAAATATAGATATCACATAAATATGGTGCTTGAAAGTGATAAATATTAAGGGATATACATAATACAATAAATTTAGTTTTATTCGAACTCACCCATTTGTTAAAATTTCAGTAATGCGTTAAAATGTTGCATAGATTTATAGAAAACCGCCACATAGAAATTTCAACGACACAGGTTTCTTTCTCTTAAAAGGAAATCACTAGAGATTGGAATATAATTATCTGTTTCTCGAATTCTCTGCTTTTTGTCCCTCCATTGATGCAGATTAGTTAAGGTTTAACCAATGTTAGAAATTAGATCAAGCAAGATTATTAAAAAGCTTTACGTTGTGTTAACAAATTACATTGAGCAATGCAGCCATATCATGCTTTTTTTAAATTTTTTTTAGGAAATAGAGTTTTGGTTAAGTGATTAAAAAAAATTAATGTACTAAAGTTAGTTGGGCCCGTTGATTTGGACCTCATTAAAGAAAATAAATAGAGCCCATGACGAACCTAAATGAAGTGATGTTGTGTCACCACCACGAGAGGTAAACTAGATGGGGCCTTCAAACTTTTTCTAGAGTTTGATTGACAATATGAAGGAGATGTAGAAACAATCGCATGATTAAAAGAAAGTCCATCAAAGATTGACAAACGAGGCCTCATAAATTAGAGAAAGCGATATACCATGATGTATGTCATGGAAGTTTTCTTTTTGCTATTATAGCTACTGCATAATTATTATTATCAGACTTTTAATGATTAATACTTCACGGTATTTTAGGACTTGATCAAAGGGTTACTTTTTCTCTAGATGATCAAAGGGGCCCAGAATTTTTTGTATGTTTCCAGGCTAAAGGAATGCCATTTCACAGAGAGTTATGTTACGTTGTTAAGAATCATAAGCTCTGCCCCCTAATCGGAAACACCAAGAAGATGTGCATATTACGTTTTTCTCTTTCGGAACGTTATAAGTTGTCTTTTTAAGCCCTCCTTAAAGTTGAGAAAACTGAGAATTGGAAGTAGCGAACGCGCTTTTGAACGGTTTAGGTATCTTAGCGCATGCTCTGTTGCTTGAAGTATTCTAGCCTATGGTTTCAACGAATTTTTTTTTTAATCTAGAGATGTAGCATAACGGCAATAATTCTGATTTTTTTTTCTTTTATATAAATTCAATATAAAAAAATTTATAAATTCTTTACAAAGACAAACGGATTTTTCAAGCGAAGAACAGCAAAAAAGATTTTGGGATATTGGGATAGCCATTCTAGCTTCATAGTAATCAAATCTGCCGTGAACTCAAAAGACACCAGGACAATTAAGATAGAAAATATCGCATCAAGTAACATCTGTCTTGATCTCATGGGTCTTGTCATTTTCTTCAAATTATGAGCCAATCTCGTTCTAAGACTCCTCTTTCAGATATACTTGTTCTTGATGCAAAAAGATGTGCATTCAATATTCACTGAATTTACTCTTGCGTTATAAACCAAACACTAAAAGCACTTCACTGCACTTTGCTTAACCTTGCTATGTGAATACTGTACAGAGTAGAAAAAGATTTTGTTTGATGCTCTCATTTCGAAGGCCATCTATGATTGTTTTGTTTTATAAAGGACTCTGCGATGTGAAAATCATTCTCTATGGTCATTTTTGTTTATCTATTCACTCGATCAAATAGTACCGCTTCGTTGTTTAACAAAGCTGAAGTGAATGCACACAATAACGAATAAATAGAATCAAATGAATGATAGGATCATGGATGAGCCAAGAACCAGAGATTTTGTATGTACATCATGTCTCATTCTTTCGAATAGAATTACTATTTACTTGTCCTTTTTACTCTATATTACTCTAAAACTCATCACTACAGCGCACCTGTTCATACGCCACAGTTATTAACCATTAACCAGCCTTCCTGCGATTATCCCACTTTTCTGACATTGATATCTTTGTTTTCGATATCAACTTCAACAGATTCAAAATTGCAAACTTCGAGTTCAACGGAGTTGACAAAAAACTCTTACCACATCCTACGCCTTAACAAAGTAGTGCCATGCACGGATATGTTTTTATTTTCTTATTCAACATCGTATTTCTCCGGTGTTTTCGCAATTTTTATTTTCACCAAAGGATTTTTCTTATCACTTTCCCTGCTTGTATTTTTTGGCTTGATGACAAAAACGAGTTTTTGAGTGAGTTGTGTTCGATGGCGTTATCAAAGAAACTCAAATTGAATTTTCTCTCGGCAATGTCTTTATGGAATCTTCTCTAGAGGAAACGTGTGAGTGTGTGTGGCGCCTGCTTTCTTATTATATTTATCTGTTTTGCAGTCGACGAGTATATGTCAATCTAGCTGAAGTCCAAACTTAAAAGACGTTACATCCACTTGTTTTAGAGTATTCTTCGCCGAAAAAAAATATGCTTCGATAATGATATTGCCTCCAAAATTTTTTTCGATTTACAGACCCTTAAAACATGTTAATAATTCTGTATTATGGGGCAAAACAAACTTTTAAAAGTCTGCGAAGTAAGAAAATATTTTGATTAAGCGGTAAGGGGAAGGATTTTTTTTTACAACGGCTATTTGCCTGTTCTTTCAGTGTACATCCAGCTTTGTTGTTTTTATTTGATAACCCTGTTGCCATTTGTGAGCTCTAAGGATGCTACAATTGACAGAGCTTGGGAAAGATGGCAAAGGGGTTTAGCAATCAGATCAGATCGTATGTGATAAATCCTTTTCTTTAGTTTGATAAGAGCGTCAATCTCCATGCAAATATTCACAACAAGCTAATAGACGTGTGAAACTACCTAAAACATCTGGGGCACGCTGCCTTTCTTTTAGAGGCTAGAAAGAAACTCAAAAAAGGAGAGACTCAGAAAGGTAAAGAGACAGACTGATAAAGGCAGAAAAACCACAAAAGAGAGAGAGAGAAAAGAAGAAGAAGAAGAAGAAGAAGAAGAAGAAGAAGAAGAAGAAGAAGAAGAAGAAGAAGAAGAAGAAGAAGAAGAAGAAGAAGAAGAAGAAGAAGAAGAAGAAGAAGAAGAAGAAGAAGAAGAAGAAGAAGAAGAAGAAGAAGAAGAAGAAGAAGAATAAGAAGAAGAAGAAGAAGAAGAAGAAGAAGAAGAAGAAGAAGAAGAAGAAGAAGAAGAAGAAGAAGAAGAAGAAGAAGAAGAAGAAGAAGAAGGAGATGGAGAAGAAGGAGGAGGAGGAGGAGGAGGAGGAGGAGGAGGAGGAGGAGGAGGAGGAGGGGGAGGAGAAGAAGAAGAAGAAGAAGAAGAAGAAGAAGAAGAAGAAGAAGAAGAAGAAGAAGAAGAAGAAGAAGAAGAAGAAGAAGAAGAAGAAGAAGAAGAAGAAGAAGAAGAAGAAGAAGAAGAAGAAGAAGAAGAAGAAGAAGAAGAAGAAGAAGAAGAAGAAGAAGAAGAAGAAGAAGAAGAAGAAGAAAAATTGTTGATCCTTCTCATTTTGTCAACTGTTATCTAAATATTTTTGTTTTAAAATATTGAGTTATACCGAAATAAAGGTCTTTATCTATAAAACATAACAAAAAATGGCACGAGAAACCTGACGAACGGTTTTTTACGCAGATTCCTTTGGAATGTTTTGAATAGTTTTTTTTATTTCTTTTGGTTTGAATCCATCTCATGGGAAGAACGAATAGTATTTATATCTACGGTCACAGTTGCAAACTGAGTGAGACGGAGAGGCTAAATTTTTTCGTTTTCAACCCAGCTTGCTTTCCCTTTTGTTCAGATTTCCTTCTATATAACTCGACACGAGAATGGAACTTAATCATAATTTGTTTCTGAGGAAAGCATTTCTTACCTCTACGTTTTTTTTTATTGATAATATCCCAGGATGTTTTCTTTTTAACGTCTTTTATATAAAGATATCCTCAACATACTACCCATTCTGTATTCCAGAAAGCAAAGCTAGCAAAGAAAAGATGGAAAAAAAAGCAAAATGAAAGGATGCGAAAAATTGAGGAATCCAAAATGTCTATACCAGCAAAAGTGAATGTGGACATCTATCCGAGGACGGTGAAAAGAAAAAGAAAAAAAAAAAATTCACTTCTAAGAGCACGCGTTTTGTTACATCTAAAGGCAAACATGTCAGACATCAATTTAGGAAAAAACAACAACAAATAAACCGCTTCTTAGAAGATGAATCTATTCAAACTTAAAAGCAATAGTACAAAAGATTTCTAAGAAGAGGGAATGGACGACGACTCAAACAAACAAACAAAAACATGATGTTGCAGAAGACGTACCTGTCTGAAAGTGTCCTTGGAGAGAAAGAAATGAGGTTTTCAAAATAAATACTGCTACCAAAACAGATATTGATTATTCTTGCTGTATGTTTAGTGGGGAGATTTTGGAGTAATGATAAATGGGGTTGTAATGATGATGATCATAAGGGTAATAATAAATAATGATGATACTGAAGATAGCGGTGATATTATTAACAATATAATTAAAAAAAAATTTGGCCAGACTGGAACACGCCATAGGTTCACTTAAAAACGTAATAATCATAATGGAAAAGATGTAAAATAAATGAAAACAACAAGGGTTGAAGTCGTAACGTTGCAGTCCGCAAAGATGTCAAGAGGATTTCAGAAAGTCAAGGCTTTTGTACTTTTTGTCTCCAATCTTTTAGCTTGTGAGACGAACACCTTTTAAAAGCACGAAGGGGTTTTTGTGATAAACAAAATAGAAGCGGCAACAGGGCCGAAAACTAAGCATCTCTCACTTGGCATAACCCTGAACAGAACAAAGTTCTTCAGAGATTAAGGAGAGGGCTCAACTGCTAAGCAAGATATTGAAACAAGGATTTCCATGGTGAAATTGCTAGCAGATCTAAAGAAATTCGTGTAGGGAAAGATTTTGTACTATAAATATAGACTCTTTCGTGAATTTGTGTTATTTATCATGAGACACAGAGAGCTAAGATTATAGAGCCAGTAGTACAACTGGCTTCTGCCAGAAACAAATAAGGAAAGCTAGGTTCGCATCCTCAATATTAATACTTATTCAGGTACCCAGATTTGAACTGTACATAGGTAATATCTACAAAAAATTATCTCGCTATCTGCAGAAATAAATTTCACGTTTTTGAGTTTGTTTGTTTTTTCATCCAAAGTTGTTCCAGTATTAAAGTACACCTTGGGATTTGAATTCTATCTGAAAAATGGAAAATTGTTATTTGCGCTTGTTACGTCAAAGCGGGTAAAGACATCTGAGGCTTTCTAAATTAAAATAATTGCAAATGTAATGCAAGCCATTAAGGTCTATTCGTTGTTTCCTTTCTTTTGCTTTTGAATAAAAAATGTACAAAATGTGTGGGGAAAAAATCAAAATTAAGTAAAACTAACGAACACACTTGGATGCTGATATCAGGTACAAAATATTCAGATATTAAATTAACAGACTGCATGGAAAATTGCGATCATGCTGGATTATATTGCTTCAGACCATCAGCGATTATAGACTCATTTTGCTCTTTTCTAGAAGAAACTATGAGTTTCGGGTTAAGACTCTGTTTAATATATGTAGATTTCTTGGGAAAATATATGGCAAATATTGGGTTAAGATTTTTTTTTCTTTGGAATCAGTCAAATGGATAAACCTTTTGTAAATAATGAATAAAGGATAGAATTTACAATAAAATCGAAGTTAAACCCATATCACAACTTCGTGGTAGGTCTGGGTCAGACAGGCTCATTAAATTTAGATCAATGTGTCGAATTACCTCGATGAAAAAAATATAAATTTTGAACAAGAACTTTTGAAATATAATACTATTTACTAGACCTAGAAGAACAGTTAATTGGAGTCTTTATCGCTCAAATGACAATGCTAATATTTTAGCGCTATCTCCCCACCCCCTAAAAAAGAAAAAAAAGGAGTGAGAGAGAAAGAAAGAAAAAAGAGACTTAAATATTCTACAAGGGCCGTCTCAGATATAAGGTAATTTGGATCATAACGTCTAAGGTTTTATAACCATTTGAGCAAAACTTTCACTATAAACCTAAATACCATTAAATCTATTTATTCTTTATAATTTACTTGGGCAAGTCGAATGCTTACTCAACCGGGATAGAAAGGCGAAAACTGATATTTCCTCTCTGAAAGTTGACGTTGAGTCCTGAGAGAGAGAGAGAGAGAGAGAGAGAGAGAGAGAGAGAGAGAGAGAGAGAGAGAGAGAGAGAGAGAGAGAGAGAGAGAGAGAGAGAGAGAGAAGAAAATAAAGGAAAAGAAGAAGTTTTCAAAGCAGTAATCAAGAAGTGCTTAAGTTCTATCATCTAAGTTTGACTCTTAATATCTAGTCGACCATTTGCCGTGTGTTTATCCACAGAATATAACTGTAATATACGCCAACAAACAGAACAATAAGTTTAGCGATCTTAACGGTGACATGACAAGCACATGGTTTCATCACTCTTGAATAATATGCATTTTGTTTTCAGATAATTAATTTGTTCGAAGAATTGTTTTTATTAAACTGCGCATTTACTGTAGAAAATTTTCCTTGACAAAATATTCGATCATCAAACTTCCACAGTATTAATCAATAGCAAGACAGTGGTTTCACAAATGAAGATTATTTGCCAATTCTCTATTCTTTGTGATTTAACGATCATTTTTCGAATCTTTTGACCGGAATTTTAATCATTGGATTGAAAAAAAAAAAAACAACGTATATAAACGTAGGTCTATATTGACAGTCCTAAAACTAACAAAAAAAAAAAAAAAAAAAAAAGAAAAAACACAAAAAAATG
This sequence comes from Elysia crispata, assembly GCA_033675545.1. NCBI lineage: Eukaryota > Metazoa > Mollusca > Gastropoda > Plakobranchidae > Elysia > Elysia crispata. The sequence goes on along the minus strand of JAWDGP010003672.1, from coordinate 897,018 downwards.
AGTTTATCCCAGTCGCTTTGAAAGCTACGCTGAACTCACGTTTGGTAGAGTCCAAAGTCTGAAGTAACTTTCTTCACACACAAAGTTAAATTTACTAAATTCAATTGCGCTAAATGTCCGAATATTAGTTGAAAATCCTATTGCGATGGCTCGAATACGACAAGTCAATGAATCTTTAAAAAATTTTAGATAATTTTTTTTAAACGAAGAGGTTACATTTTTCTCATTTAGTATTCCATTCTACCACAAAAACTTTCAAAAGGTAAAGAGGTGAGTGTGGCGCTCATTCATGAATAAGTCTACTACCATTATTGTTACTTTTACTTACTAATTAAGCAATAAGAAACTATGAAGTGAAAAAAAAATCGATAAAATGGTGGGGTAACAAAGCATAACATGGAAACTGCTGTGCCATATATAAAATGAGATGTTATATATAAAAAAGAAGTGCTGTATGCACAGACGATGCGTGAATAGGAGTCTTTGGTTACGAATGTAATGGCAGTGTGCAGATTAGAATCAACAAAAGAAATACAAAAAGCTGGATTTGAAACAGTAGGGAAACTATCTAATTTCATAGGATAAAATTTCGACTAATTGATAAAAGCAGTACGGGATTTAGAAAATACATAACGAATGGATAAGAGCTTAAGCAAAAAAAAAAACAACAAAAAGCAAAAACTAGCGATGCAAGAGAAGAATAGGAGTTTCGAATGGAAGGCAAATGTGGTTGTTATTAAAAATATAGCTGCTAAATTGATTTTTATCATAAAAGTTTGTAAACATGGGGATGACGTGAATAAGGCTGGGATGGGTGTGGGTAGGGGATGACGGTGCATGAACATTTGACGTCATTGTATTTATATCCAACATATTGAGATAAGAAAGTTTGTAATAAGCATACATCAGTCCATGGTGAAACAGACAAACAATGGAAGGGAGAATCAAACGTTTGTTCCAAACTTACTTAAATACCATAAAGGTGTTCGTCACAAAACAGGAACTTAAAAACTCAGACACACACACACACAAATTAACTGTAAACAAAACAAAAAAAAAACTTAGTCTACACTTTGAACATCTCTCATCGGGTACTGCTACATGGGAGTCACAAGCTGTCAGGGAAAGTAGAATGTTCGCGTGAACCATTAATGTCGACCTCACTCCAACTGTGTCACCACGGGATGAGATTGGTTACAGATAGGACTTACTTCCCTTGGCATGCAGGAAATTGCCTCTCACGGGATCCCTTCATGTCTAGTCAAAATGAGGATACCTCCCTCGTTTTCGGGTTTTTTTTTTCTTTAATTTTGGTGGTGAAATTTGGGATGGGGGCTATTGTATAAATCCCTATCTTGCAAAGATACCTCTTAATTACTTAGCAATAGAATCCAATATGAAAACCCAAAATTTACCAAACTTTATATTTTTTGATGATATGTTTTCTTCATGGCAGTTGAGTTTTAATAGAAATAGACAGCAAAATATCTTTTATCTTTTAAGGTGCTGAAATCGATATAAATACCAAGTAAGGAAAGAATTGATCGAAATAAATGAATATAATTCTATAGGACACAAAAGTAGAAAAAAAGTAATACGATGTAGAGCGAGGAGAAGAGGTTGATGGTCGAGGTATGGATCACAAGGCAATGAGCAACAATAAAGAATGCAAAGTCTACCAATATAAAAGCATTGAAATCAACATTCAACAATTGGGATAGACAATGAATTTCGTTTGACTACGCCGAAATTAACATAAAAAAGAAACAGGAAAAGAAATACACCGAATCCAACGTGGGACAACAATAAGAAAAGAGTGAATAACTTAAAACTTTTATCAACTCTAGAGTAATGCTGACGGAAAACTTTGCCATGGTGAGAGTAGAGAATAGCTTACTTCTGAATGAGGGCATTAATCTCTTTATGGTCTCCGGACTCCGAGCTCGGCGTGTTGAGTGGACCTTCCAGGCTGGCGGAGAGAGATTGACCCAAACCGGAACTGGCCCCAGTGTTGGTGTTGCTGGTGTTGCTGCTGCCTAAAGTCTTTGTACCGCTGGAGGGGAGAGTCGCCCTCAGAGAGGCTAACGGGGAGGAGTCCCTCTCCCTCCGGGGCGAGCCTAGTTTACTGGTCGTCTTGCTGGCCGACGGGCTGCTCGCTGGCTCGCCCGAGGTCACAGAGCGCATGAAGGAAGACTTTGTCGCCGGAGTTGTGGTTGAGGCGGTAGAGGACGCGCTAGGGATGGTGGTGGTTGAGGTCGAGGAGATTGGAGATGTTCCTGACGAAGCTGATAGAGAAGCTAGAGCAGGGAAAATAGGTTTCGGCGAGGTCGGAGGGGGTGGGAGTAGCTTCCTTCCAGGGCGTGTGGTAGACGTTGAGGCCGAAGTAGTGGTTGTACCTGCAGACCCCAACACAACACCATCCTGTCGGGCCAAGGGTGAGATAGGCGTCTCCTGAGCCCCTCCCCCTTCCTGGCTGTTAGATCGACGCACGGGTGATTTAGAAGGACCCCCACCCAGGCCTCCACCGGCGCCACTCCCAAACCTTCCCTTGGGAGACACGATTTTGGAGGCCACGAATCCTGGCAAAGGTTTGATCCCGCGTGGTCCATCACCTGGGGTTGGAGAGGAAGCTGATGACACTTGTTCATCTTTGTCTCCGTGGCTGCGGTACTTTGATATGAGAGACTGGAGGCGATGACTTCCCTCTGTGGCAGGCCGGTCGAGAGGACCTGAAAGAGGTGGATTCAAACAAAGCATATACCATGGGAAAATATGCGCCTTGATCCTATATGCTGTGGATCTACTATCAACAAATCTGGCATCGATTCTACGATCAACACTCATCATGCAGGCAATGAACGTGTAAGACAGTCCTTGAACATAATTGAGTAACAAAAGTAGCGTAAGAAAGGAAACTGGTCTTAAATAATAAAAATACTTAGCCAAATCTAAATCTGAAAATTGACATGAATATAGTAATAACACAAGAAGCATTCATTTGAAATGTTAAAGACAGGAAATATTGAATTTCGAGTTATGTTTTTCAAGATCCTTGTCGAGGGTTTTGGGAAAGGTTATAGATAAAGAAGCAGACGTTTGTCATGATTTTTTTCAAATTTCAGTAGACTCATTTTTTTTATCATGGATTTGTTCTAGTTATATGTTGCGTGCTGTATAAACAAACTCCTTTTCCATCCGAAAAAGATTTCGGATGTTATGAAATTCTTATTCCTTAAAAATCTATGTTTTCCAAAAAGCTTAACGAAGGTCTGAAATCACAGCTCGTGCTGTAAAGGACATGTAAAACTGTTTAATTTATCAATATTCTTCTTCTTCTTTTTCCTCTTCTTCTTCTTCTTCTTCTTCTTCTTCTTCTTCTTCTTCTTCTTCTTCTTCTTCTTCTTCTTCTTCTTCTTCTTCTTCTTCTTCTTCTTCTTCTTCTTCTCCTCCTCCTCCTCCTCCTCCTCCTTCTTTCCCCCTCCTTCCTCCTCCTCTCTCACCAGATAACTCTCGACTGACTTACCATCCTCGGAACCAGCGGGAGCGCTGGCAGGCCTCGGGTTCAGGCTGGACAGAGACTTGCTGAGGATTGCGCTCTGATTGCGGCTCTTGTTGTAGGTGCCGTTCTGCAGGAAGATGAATGGCATGTTCCAGTTAGTTCGGAACAGCGAGTTCAGAGCGGTCGAAGTGATGTTGAATGAGCTTAACTAGCTAAACATGTTTAAAATTGACACGTATTTTTCTTTATATATCTTTTCATTTCCTTCGGAAATATTGGCTCGAGTTAAAGTTATCGATCTGAAGTATTTATCATAAGTATGAAAAGCAGTTTGATATTGTTTGGTTCAGTTTGTTCTTAACCTTTATATAACTTATTTTGCTACTATAATTGACATTTTTTTTCTTTTTTAATCATTTCTAAGTTACAATTGTATAAATGAAATAATAATTAATACAATTTTAATCGCACTTCCTCGTTATTTACCATACAATCCAACAATCTTAGTAATATTTTAATAAAGATGTATGTCTAAAGTGCAAAAAACACGTATGATACCTCTGCTTAACAGTTTTCTTTCTCTATACTATCTATTTTGATAAAATATACTCTAATATCACAAAAAAGTTAGTCTGTATAGGTGTCTAATATGTCATTTAAATTAGGAGTCTTAAACGGGAAATTCGACAAGACAATACAAGAAAACTAGATATACACGTGTCAATGCGCACCTGTTTTGCTTTGACTGCCTCTGCCAATTCCTCCTGAAGAGATTCTGTGAAGCAATACATAATTATTTGTGATGTATTATTGAAAAAACAATTGTCACTTTCATAACTATCTAATTATTTTAAGTTCATAACAAAAAAAAAAAAAAGAAATTTTTTGTACCACAAAAATAAACAAAATGCAAAACATCAAAATTAATTATGAAAGATAAATTATAGTTCTACCTAACAAAACTTTTGAATTCAATGCAGACAAAAGAAATAATTTGTTTCATAACTTTATAACCTTTTTCTTCTTCCTATTTATCAGATAGACTTTACTCAGAAGATATCTTATCAATCTTATGTTAGAAGCAAAAGAACAACAATAGGATATTTCAGTTCCATTATGGTTCTGGTTAATTTCGTCTTCTTTTCTTTTGTTTTGTCTATGTTTTTTTTTGTTTGTTTTGTTTCTTGACAATTGAGAATATTAGACGAACAGTTTTGTTTGTATTTTCATTTTTTTTTCTCAGACAATAAACAATGTAAAACTTAACAATGTTTCACCCATTTGAATTTCACGTTTTATGCGCTACATCGGTTTGCAGTGTTAGTATTCATCACTGTGTTTGCGTGAATAAACAAGTGCAATGAAAACTTGACAACTCAATCAATATTCTTTTTTTTTTTCAATGTGATTTGCGCTGTTACAGTTTTTGGTGGTGTATTTGTTTGTTCCTTCGTTCACTGGAGCGGGATTTTCCTTCTAATGTCGAGTCATTCACTTGATACAGATTGTCTACAAAAGCGTAACTTGCATTTAATTATGTTGTTTCCGTCACTGTTACCGTTGTGCCCATATGGCAAGTGGTGATGTTTGATTAGAAATAGAAAACAATTGAATATAGAAGGTTAACACTCACTGGCTGATCTTGATCGTTTCCTGTGGGGAAAGATAAGATGAGATTTTATCATAAGATGACCGAGTCCAACTTTTGTCTAGTTCTATCTTAGATATATCATTCCCTCTCTCATACATTAAAAAGGAAATAAGAAATTGGAAATAAGTATTAGAAAAAAAATTATTATGTAGGATATAACAAGTTTCCTTCAAGTTAGAATTTAACAAAGATCTCTTTCAAGTCCATAGGGATATAACGATGTTTCATGCCATTTGTCATACTCTTATAAATATATTTTTTGTATTACTTAGATGTATCATCCCCTTTCATACAAAAAAGTACATAGAAAATTGGAAATAAGTGTTAGAAAAATAATTAATATGTATATCCAAGAAGTTTCCTTCAAGTAAGGATTCAACATAGATCTCTTTCAAGCCCAGAAGGATGTAACGATGCAAAAGGTAACATAAATTTCTAACCTTTATGCCTAAAGTTATGCTATATAGTACGGAACCCCACCTTTTAGACTATTTCCTGAAAAGTTGAACAGTGACCATTGCTTGAATTATATATATATATATATATATATATATATATATATATATATATATTTTTTTTTTGTTTTTTTTTTTTGTTTTGAAAGTTTGCATTAGGTTGTGCAAACTACATTCGCTAAACATGGAGATGCTTACAGCTCCACCTGGTCCTGCTTCTGTTCTGCTGCGAGTTCTGAGGCGAGAGTGTCCCTGATCTGGAGCACCTCCTGGCGAAGAGCCTCGTTCTCGCTCTCCATCTGCCCGACAGCCTCCCGCAAGTGAGCCACCTCCTCACTTCTGTTTGATGCAGACGATAAAACATAGACAGGGTCAAAGTGTTCGGAAAGAAAAGTTTACAGATCGTCCATTTATCAGGTTTCTATATTGGACCACTTAAGGGAAAAAAGGCTTATACAGAGATTTCACTCATCATAACTAAACGTTTACAGCAACAGCTATACTTGTTATACTTGATCAGTGTATTGCAGTCCATAGTTCAAAATAAGATGACTTCTTTATTAAACCGAGGGCGGTCATTTTTTTTTGTTACAGGCTTGAAAACAATAATTAAAGCGAAAATTCCCTTCTCTAAACTTGATGGGACAATGGATTATCTCTTGCTTGTTAGAACAGATATATGAACCAATTAAATAAAAGGAGCAGCTTATATAGCACTTTCCCACTAAGTTGCTCAACGCTCTTCACAAAGGTTGCCTGACGAAACATTATCAAACAAGATGTCATTCTATTACTATCGGTTATTAGGAACAGCGCGTCAACCTTGCATACTACAGACAGGTACGTATTGAACAATTAAACAAATTGAAAAAAGAACTCTCTCAAAGATTTAACATCGTATTTGGCCAAGCCAGAATTCGAACTCGAGACCTCCTTATCCGAGAACCGTATGCCTCCCGATAGACCACGACGCCACAAATAAATTTTTAAACGCTAAATCATCTCAAAATTTTGATTTGAAATAAACATTTATTTATAGTTTAGATATAGCCGCTCTCCATGGTGACACAGAGAAAGCAAAGTACACACCAAAATTTAAAAAAAAAACCTATGGAAATAAAAGAAGCAGGAAGACTGTAATGGCTTTCTGAATTACCTGACTTCAGCTTCACCGCGAGCCCGCCTTAGATCTGACTCGAGGGTCTCTATGGTGTGATCCTTGCGCTCTATCTCTCCGACAAGCTCCTGGAGCTTTCCCCTCATCTGCTGCAGCTCTGAACTCACATCTTCCAGACTCTCCTGGACAGAGGAGAAGACGCCTTAATTGGGAGTTCTTACGCTAACTTGTCCGTTATTGGTAGTGAAGTTTAATACATTTAATGGGATGTGTCACAACTAAGCATGGTTTTTGAGAAAATACAAACATGGATATCGTTCTACGACATTTTCTTAGGTGAGCATTACTGAAAACCTTTAGGATTCTTGGGTTCCTGGTGTGAATTGCAATTCATCGAGTTGGTCACAGATTGTAAAGACGTAACAGAAGAGAAAGATGTGGACGTAAGAAAGCAATAAAAGAAAGAGGAAAATCATTTAATTTGAAGAGAGAGAACGGTATGCAATGCAATCACCCTTGATTGATATATTTTTCAAGATGGTGGCAGACATACGTGATGCCATGTAGGAAGTTTTAACTCATTAATCTGTAATGACGCAAAAGAAATTTTTAGCATTATTCTCAAGTTTTTAATCCGGGAATAAATTCAACAGACTTGTGGTTCAGGGCGCTTCAATAGAGAGGACATAATTCAATCTGAGAATGAAACAGAGGCGGATGGAAGGGACAAGAAGAAAATTTTAAAAAATTTGAAGTCCTACCCATGCAATTTATGTCTGGCAGAAACAACATCTAGATTCCAGTAATCCATGCTTAATTAATATTCAAATTAGATGACATTCCTTTAAAAATCGCGTAAAAAGAAATGCTTTGCAATAGATCTTTAAAGTCTTATCCTTCCAAGATTAAGAGACACATCTTCTGTTTAATTGTTGATATATATATATATATATATATATATATATATATATATATGTACATATTTATTCATATATATAAGAGTCTGCAATCAAAATATTTTGGACTTAAGTTTTAGGAGGTATTGTTAAAAAATATTCTCTCTATTATTTGGCACAAAATAAGAATGGATTTTCATACTCGACTCGACTCTGAGTGGCTTCACGTGTCGGTAGAGAAATAGTTTCACAAAATTCAAATTAACGTGAACTTTAAGTGTTAGATAGTGTGCAGTAGTACCAAACTGATCAGAGTAAACGTGAATCTATTAAAGGGAAAGATAGATTTTATATTTGGTATATTTCTATCTAAACTTTTTTTTAAGAATGGGAGCGATTCAATAACTTCCATAGAATAGATACGCAAAGACAGAGTTTTAGTACCCCGGTATGAGTAAAGTTTATAATATCAAACAGGAAAGAAAGATTTGTAAGTTTTTGAATTAAATTCCATCTTGACCATTAATTTTTTAAGTCAATTTGCGGTAATGTGATGTATTTGGAACGTTTAAATCAATTTATTTCCTATGCCCTTTCATTTTGAGAATGAAAGACATTGGTTTTGTCACAATGTGCATGTGTTTTAAAGTAAGGGTATTAAAATAATAGTAACAAATACGATGAGGAGTGAGTCAGATTTATCTTGCAGCATCGTTTAGGGAACAATAAGACATGATTCTGCATATTGAAAGATGTGAATAGATAGATCGAGATAAATAGATAAAGACATTGCAAGACAGATAAATAGATACGGTAGATCAATAGATAGATAGATAGATAGATAGATAGATAGATATTGGCAGAGAAATGATGTGAAAAAGGGAAACATATAGAGGGAAGTAAAAAGAAGAGTGAGAGGAGGAGAAAAAAAAAGAAAAAAGATAGTAGAGATAGAAATGAGGATAAGAGAAGAGAGAAAGAGAAAGATAGGTAGATAGATTGGAAGATAGATATATAGATAGATAGATAGATAGAGAGAGAGAGAGAGAAAGAGAGAGAGAGAGAGAGAGAGAGAGAGAGAGAGAGAGAGAGAGAGAGAGAGAGAGAGAGAGAGAGAGAGAGAGAGGTTGGAGTATTGTTATTGTGATGACAAACCAGCCACAAGTATACATTTTCCTACTGTGAAGTTAGATTAACTGTTAGAAGTTGAGGTTATCTTTTCTTAAATTTGTGTCTCTGTAACTAAGACATAAGTTCCCCATTTAACCCTCATGTGTGCCCAATGGATTTTTTCGTTATTTTCAAAGAGGACAAACACACGTCTAAGGGCTGTTAATAGACAGAGAAAGATTAATTTCAGTTGTAGAAACTTGTCAGGAGGGTGGGGTTCAGTAAAAAAGTGGTGCTGTGTTGATTAAACACAAAATTATATTTTCAAGTCAGTTAGTAGGTCGAATAAAAACCTGGATCTGGCGTGGCTTCTTTGCTCGTTCCTCGTGCAAATCCTACGGATCAATGTTTATGATTTTGATATAAATGAACATAAATTCTAAAGGTAGAGAAAAATTTTGATTCACTTTCAAGGGGTCTGGATATTAGTATTTTTTCAGCGTAAAGAAGAGTCTGACAGAAAATGACTTAAAATTAAGATCCTGATATGACAAAGCTTTCTCTCTCTCCCCTCTTTCTCTTTCTCTCTTTCTCTGTGTTTATCCCTCTCCCTCTTTTTCTTTCCTTTCTCACTCTCATCTCTCTTTATCCATCTATTTATTCATCTAACCCACATTTTATAAACTTCCGCACCCTCTTTCTCTATCTCTCTTTCCTTCCCTACCTGTCCTTCGTTTTCTGGTTCTCTATGCGCCCTGCTGGAATTCAGTATTCCTCTTTTGTATCTTCGATTTTAAATAATCATGCGTTCATAATTCTATTCAATTAGTTCTATATCTAAAATTCGTCACACCTCACGCAAGTTTTTCATCATCTTCTCCTGGACTCGAATATTTTCTCTGGCAGCCTCCAACTCTCTCTTCAGCCTCTCCATCTCTTGCGTTGAAGCTCCCTCTCCCTCACCGCTCCTGGTTTTGAGAAGAAAAAAAGTAAAGATTAACAGAAAGAACAGAGATAAAGAGAATGACTGTGAGGGTTATGTCAAGAGACTGACAGACAAAAATAGATGGACAGAGAGAGAGAGAGAGAGAGAGAGAGAGAGAGAGAGAGAGAGAGAGAGAGAGAGAGAGAGAGAGAGAGATATGAAAGTACAGACATATTATTATACTTTGACGATAAGGAATACCAAAGAAGAATACATATGAGGAGAAGGAGAGGGTAGAACAATATAAAAATATGTAAATGCTAAAAAAAATGAATAAAACCGCCATGCCGACTCACAGAAATAAAGGGATCAGAGGTGAGAAAAAGGGGCAGAGGACAATAGTGAATTAAATGAAAAGAAATAAAACATAATTAAAGTATGGATATAATTGTTACTTCAGGCTTATATGTCTAATAACAAGTGTAGTGGTTTTGTGATAGGAGTTTTCTCTTATACAATGGGATCTCAAGCCTTTTCCCCCACTGTATATAAGCATCTGTTAGGCAATGCAAGGTTCACAGGAGGATTCAACCAACAGCATGACTCAATCCGTACCAGAAAATGCCTGATTGGTCATGACCTAAAGTTATCGTTCTGTACAGCTGTCAGAAAATTCAACGATAACTTAAACGACTTAGAGTTATCACATTCAGGGAAAGAAAGCATAACTTAATTTAAAAAAAAAAAAACTCTTGCCTTGCCCCTTATCATTTTCTTCGACAGCTAACTCAGTTGGCTTAGCGCTTGGCTGAAAATACAGAGGTGCAAGATTCGAATCCTAGCTTGGGCTGTCTGGTATTAGTGTCGGGTCTCACCCAACTAGATCCGTCCTATGGTTTTACGGAAATCTAATAGTCTGTGGCTGTAGAAGTTACAAAAACACTGCACCTCTGTCGCTATCTCTGGGGCTAAAAAATAAGCAGTTTTGTATTTCCTCACTCTGCCCATTAGTTGCGGTCCTATAAGGTTAATCGGCTAAAGAGGCTGCAGGATAAACAACCAACCAACCACCTGCTCTTCTGTCTACTTCACCGGCGCTTCTTCTTCCTCCTCATCCTGCTCCTCCTCCAACAGATTTATTGATGTGTTAGTAGTTTACCTGCCAGTGTTGGCTTCCCTCTGTTTGAGTTGAGCTCTGGCGTCTCCCAGTTCTGACGTCATCTTGGTCAGCTGTTCCTCTGACCGCCTCTTGCTGCCCTCCATCAGGCTCAGCTGACCTTGCAGCAAGGTCACTTGCTTCTGAATAGCGTCCCGCTCCTTTCTCAGTTTGATCATGTCTTGTTTTTCTGGGCGACAGAAATCAGATAAGGATAAAGATAAGACTTCTTTGGAAACATGTACATCTGTGAAGCCACTACCATTACTACTGCCGTCACAACTATAATAAAAAAAAAACCATCCTTATCTGTTTTGTTCATCGTCGCCCCCATCATCGTTATTGTCGCCGTAATACACATATAATTATTATTTCCGCTCCATCATCTCTTCCCATTTAATTGATTATATCAGTAATATAACAGTCATAGCTTGTTGTTTTACCATTTTTACTTTATTATGTGTGGTTGTTGCAGACGTTATAGGGATAATAACTTTCACTCTGACTGCAAAGCCCACATTTTCCATTCCTACTTTTCAAAGGTTTTGTATTAATACGATTAACACAAATAATAAAAAAAAATATTCGATATTATCACACCAACCAATTTTGGTCCCTTATTAGTGCCAAGTCTCCGTTGTCAGAGTCATTGTGTAAAACGTGACACAATCTTCAGGTTTAAACTATCTGTTCAGTCTGCCGTGCTACGACGCGATGTCGCCGTGTGTAAGGCCATCATAAAATTAAAAAAAAAAAAAATACCAAAATCACCATCATAGGCTGCAACGTCCTTACCGTTACAAATGCAAGTTTTAAAAACAATGGTTCTCAACGTGGTGCCATGAAACAATTGATATAATTATTGTAACTGGTCTATTTAACGGATTAGATAGAAAACAGTGATTCTCACCTCTGGCTGCCACGTCCCCATCGTGTCCATAGTTGATGACGAAACGCTGGTGTTTGGCGTCCAGTGCACCGTATTCATGTTTCAGGTCGTTGTATTCAGCCTTGAGCTTAGTGTTTTCTTCTCGTAGTCTGGACACAAGATGAAGTCATGTTTGAAAATTGAGTCTTGCATTTGATTTAACACAAACGCTAGATGAGGAACTACTAGTATTATAAAAATCAATTATTCAGGAATTATTGCGATGGAAGTGATTGATAGTGTTGATACAAACAGATTATTAAAACTTATATTCGCCTCTTAAGACATTTTGCTTAACGAAAGAGCGCGTTTAAAGATTCCAATGATGTAGACAAATGATTCAACTTGAACCTTTTCTTAAAATAAGATAAAAAAAAAACCAACTCAGCTGAAACATTTTGTGGCTGACAGAAATTAAAGATAAAATGATGAAAGTATCGATTATTGTGATGAAAAGCGCTTATTGCCAGAGGGATATAAACCATTCATAGATTTTATATAGTTTAAATTTTAATCTCACTTACTTAACGGTTTCAGCTTTGGATGCTCCGTTGTCCACCGTTTCTTTCAGTTTAGATTTTTCCTGTAAGGACAATAGTTATTTATATTCAGATATAATGAAAGCCCAGAAAAGGCTGCATGGGTGTATCATTCGTGTGTATTTATTATGTCTGTCTGTCTGTGTGTCTGTCTCTCTCTCTTTCTCTCTCTCTCTCTCTCTCTCTATCTATCTATCTATCTATCTATCTATCTATCTCTCCCTCCCACTATCTATTATCTGTCTCCCTCTATTATATTTTTCTTTCTTTCCAGCTCTCTAACTCACTCTATATGAATCGATCTTTCTATGCCTCTACTTCTATCTCTCCATCTTTCTATTTCCCTACCAAAATAATCAAACCAGCATAAAAATTCACTCTTTCTCTAATTTATCTACATTTTTAAAAATCTGCAAGAAGCGTCAAATGAGGGAACTTCCATTCGGATGGGAAATTTTTTAAAACTCATTTTCTGAAACCAAATTTGTATGAGCTTACAAATTCACAGCTAGATACAGAACCGGCATCTAGTAGCATTTTACATTGGTAAGGTGAAGCAAGATAGACCATGATTTATTCCCAGACGTAGTTGTCTCTATCAGTAATTTAAGTTAACTATATAACAGAATACTTTCTTAATGAATGACTTGACATCAGATGAAAATCGATATCGATCTGGAAGGGCAGCCTTATAAACCAGAATTGATTTTAACGAAACGGGAGTGGTCGCGGTGTTTGTCCAGAGAAAAGAATATAACCAGTAAAAAGCTGTCTTAAGTGTCGTATGTCCTGATTATATGTGAAAAAGATAATGGCGATATGATCATGATGAAGATGATAATGAAGATGATGATGATGATGATGATGATGATGATGATGATGATGATGATGATGATGATGATGATGCCGCTAACTGCAATGAATAGGACTAGATTCAATAATCACGTAAGAAACTGCGAGGCTCCTCAAAATAAAAGCATTAATTATTTTCAAATTTTCACATTTCCATTGATTTAGAAACTGCACAGGTCTACGACAATGGCCTTAAGAAAAAAAATACTGTCTAATCAATCCCGAAAGACCACCGCTATGTTATGTTTAACATTATCTTGACAATAACACTACATAAAGCTACATGAAGTACTTGATGTGTCCACAATCCTTACCCTACCTTAAAACTCCTTATGTCCTACCCCTGTCTGAACTCACCCTCACCCAGTACTAACCAGTTGGCCCTGTCCTCACCTGGTCTACTGTCTCCAGTTTCTTGGTCAAGGTCTCGTTCATCTCCCGGAGCTGTCTGTTGGCGTCACGAAGCTCCCCGATCTTTACTTCCAACTCACCCAGGTTAGGATTTTTCAGCATCGATTCACTATTCGCCTGCACATAGATACACAATATAGCATTTAAAGACGAGACTCAGTAGGTATATTATATTGGCAAGTTATAAGCATCACAGACGAAGACTAAAATGGTAAAAAAAGACTCGATAGTTGTATTAATAACATTCCTAGCTGCAAGAAATAGTTGCACTAACGTTAGTAGCATTTCAAACAGCACCAGATCATGGCAATAAAATTATTGCTATCGTCTTCGTCAATACTATCTTCGATAATATCGAATTCTTTATTTTATTTACATCATCATACTCATTGACGTCATCATTTTTAATGTAATCAACACAAGCATACTCATCTCAATATTCACATACGAAAAAAATGTATCTGTGACTTCAAAATTTTCTTTGAATAGAACTTCAAAAAATTTAACGTCTAATAAGTCTCTCTGAGGATCAGGAGCAATTTTTTTTTCGGCAATATTGTTGCATTTGAAAATGAAACAGATCAAAATTGGCAAAAACCATACTTTGTAGAGAAAAATATTAAAAATCGATGAAGGAAACCCCTTACAACCTCCCTGGTAATGCATGACAATAATCGCGAGTCCTGTCTCTGCAGTATATTACCTATAGTTAAATCAGTACAAACATTATTTTCCCGTTACTTTTTTAACATAAAAGAAAGACATAAATAAAAGAAACCTAATGCTCTTACCAAAATGTCCTCTTTTTCTTGGACAAGGGTGTTTCTGCTCAACTCTAGATCAAACTTGATTTTTCTGGTTGAGGAAATTGATCATAACTTTTAGCATAACCCTAACAAGTGAGATTGTCTTCCATTTTCACAAGAGATATCATCATGATAGGTCATAAAAGAAATTTTAATTATTGAATTTAAGAAGCATTGCTTGAAAACAGAGACAAAAAAACCCCATTAGTTTTAAGGGAGACAAGCGAGAAATGCTCTACCCAGGTTAATTGAAAAGGACTATGTCCCTTCTCGAGGTTGGTGGTCGGAAAGGGAAAGGGGACGTTACTGATGGATGCCTTAGAAATATGTTTTTGTCAAAGACATACCCTAAACACTCAAACTGACAAATTGATATAGACTTAAATTTACAAGAAATGTTGATATGATGAATTTTACATCATCAGCAGAATAATGATAAAACCATCAATGGACAAGGTATCTTTGAAAAAAAAAGCTTGTCAATAACGGTTGGCAATAAGTGTGAATTTTATATCTATATCTATATCTATATATATCTTTATAATGTATCGGGGGCACTCAAACTCTCTGCTTGATCATGTCTTGTTTTTCTGAGCGACACAAAACCGATAATAATCGATAAAGGTAAGAGTTTATCGAAATGATAATGTTTCGATGTTATAACTGCAATCATCACTGTAATAATATATCATTATTATATTATAACCATGATTATTGTCATTATCGTTATCATCGTTCTCATACTCATATTCTGTTTGGCCTCTTCCCTCTTACTTGATTAAAATACCAATAAAATAGTCACTGCTTGTTTTTCAGTCATAATTACTTTACTACTTGTCTTTTACAGACGTCATACAAATAAATATTCATAACGACACATAAACGATACTCAAGGCAGTAAATTATACAACACAAATCAATATAAAGGGATGACTAGATGGAAAAATAAACAGCAAGTCATAAGACAGATAGATTGATTGATAGAGCGATAGTAAGTTTGCTAAAAAGTTAAATTCACAGATTGGTAGAATGATTGATTTAAAAAAATTAGTGGATAGATAGAGAGATTGATAAGAAGTTTGATAAACCATAACAAATTGACATAAAGATATATATATATATATATATATATATATATATATATATATAAGAGAGAGAGAGAGAGAGAGAGAGAGAGAGAGAGAGAGAGAGAGAGAGAGAGAGAGAGAGAGAGAGAGAGAGAGATAGAATGATAAAATGACATACAGATAGCTACGTAGATAGGTCAAAAGGTAGACAAATAGATAGACAGGTCAACAAGCAGACAAATAGATAGATAGATCGGGAAATAAGAGAAAGATAAGTACATAAATTTATTGATTGATGAAATGATGAGCTAAAAGTAAAATGAGAGAATTGGACACCAGGTAGATGTTCAGAGAACTAATTTATATCCTCAGTTACGCTGCCTGAGCATCTCATTTACAAACTAAGGGAAATAATCACTCGAGGTTTTACCTGAGTTGCTCATTCTCGGCTCTCAGTTTGTCTATTTGCTCACTCAGGTGCTCCAGCTCACTCAATCGTCCAAGGTTGTCTTCAGACTGCTCGGATAGAGGTCAATATCACAGGTTACGCGTTAAATAGCATGGGTTGAGAAAGGAAAGGATGCGGGGGTGGTCTAGATTTTATACCAGATTTTTTTGTGTGTGACTTTGCTCTCACGCCTTTGAGCGCTTTATAACTGATTTTTTTATTATCATGCGTATTTCTAGTGCGTTTATTTGACTTGAATAATTATTTTTCGAACACAAGGGAGGTGAAAGTTAGGAAATTGTATGTTTAAATGTGATGTTAGTTATGTACATACTATAAGCTTGGCTGATGTTCTTCCTCCACTCATAACGTTATATCGGAACAACTGTTTTGGATAATGCTATTGTTATTTTGTTTTAAGTGTAATTAAAGGTTAAAAACAATCTTATTCTTTGAGGTATATGGAGAGAGGTTTGATTCTAAGAGTATCTTGATTGTTCAATAGGAGTTTCTCTTCAGTTTATAGAGATGGGAATGGTAGATATCAAGATGAAGAAAATAGGCGTGGTGCCATGAAATGAATTTACTATGAGGTGCATAGATGCTTTACTTACCCGTGCAGGGTTTCAAATGAAAATTCTTTATCATTATGACAAAAAGTCCATACGCAATTCGAAATGTCTAAATGATTTCATAGGTAGAATTTGTTACCTTTTCAACGCATTCAAACTAGTTTAATTATATTTATAAGTCCATGTTGGAATCATATTAAAAGCTTAAAACGTTAAGGCGTCTTGTTATTTTCGTTTCACTTATCTAAAAAAAAAACAACATTTCATCGACGTTAAGGTTAATGTTATTAATTTGAATTGATCAAAATCAACCAAAACTTTTCTAAACATTCCTTTCACTTTAAAAAAGATAATTTTAGAAAGGGCGATATATTTTAATATTACCAGCCAGGATTGCAATTTGTCTCATACGTAGAAAATAAAATATGGCACATAGGTTTAGGCCCATGGCCCAGTCAGAGTTTACATACTTAGAAAAAAATTACTTCATGAAAGAAAAAAGGAATGAGGTGCATGGGTTTAAAGAATAATAGGAAAGAATAACTCAGATAAAAGAATAGAATGAACAGAAAGTATTTGGAAGTTGGTTAAGCTGCATGCACGCTTGATGGATTTGGTTCCTTTTGAAATTAGTAAATCAAATTGAATACATATCGGTTATTGTCTAAAAAATACTTAAAGGTTCAAAATTATACCTTTTTTTAAATAAAATAAATTATAAATTATATCCATTTCAGCCCTTACTGTAGCTTCACTCTAAATTCAATTTCCAATTTACCATTCGCTCTCTGATTTTTTAGAAAAAATTTACTCCACAATTTTGAAACAAAAGGCCGGTTACACTTCATGCAAGAGAAGTTGGGTTGGTGTTAGATTGGGTGTAAGAATGGGCTGTGCTTTATTGGGCTATGAGGTCAAAGTTCCATGCGGAGAAAGACAAAGACAAAATCCCTCACAGCTCCTCCTGCTGAGCTGTCATTGTCACGTGAAACCAGCTCCTCTTTCTCTGTCAAGGCAGTGAACATTAAAATATCCCTCTCGAAAAAATCTTCCCAAAACTTAAAGTCGTCATACAAATCTAGAGATTTCAAAATCGAATCCTGTGTGTCGGTCAGCATTTGTTCTTCTGTCGACTCTTCTTTCAAATTGTTTGGTATATTTCCTTTAGTGTAAGCTTTGTGACAAGTTGGTACTGTCCTCCGTGTAAAACCGCCACGGATGCCTGTAAAATCCTGTGTCTCTATTTGTTGACATGTCTTTTCCTTCCCTTGCTCGGTCAGTTCAGGCATCGCATGTGTGGAGTTGTCTAAAATAGCACGACAAACATTTGTATTCTCCCGTACATCATCAAATTTCTTTGGGCACTCCTTCACATTATCTCCGGGCTTCTGCGATGTTATAACTTTGGGCTTCGAGTGATTGTCGCAAAAATTTGCAACACCTTCGAAAACAAAATCAATAGACAAGTCCTCGGTACCTGCGCTAGGTATATGGTTTTCAACTTGTCCTGCACTCTTAAACGAAGACGTTTGGTATTCTCCATAAGCTCCAGTAATCTGTCCTTTAAAATCTTCTACAATACATTTCCCTCTGCAACTTCTACAACTTTCGGTGTTGTTAGAACCTTTCGGCTGATTGAAAGAGCTTACACTTTTGGTGAGCACTGATTTCTGTGTTTCCAACAGGCGGATCATCTGTTCGTTCTCGGCCTTTTCTTGCAGCAGTCTTCGAACTTCCTCCCTTGATCTGTTTCACCGAAAAGAAAAATTACAAAACAAAGAGAAACATTAAAATTTGCTCAAAGTCATATTTAGCCGCAAAATTTACAGCAACAGATAAGCTGTTTCTGGTTTTAAAATTATAGGTAAATAGCTATCTACATGTTCATGAACATTGGTTAAAAAGTAAAAGCTTCTTGGATTCTCTGATTTTACCGAAATGGAAAGGAAGAACGCTTTGATACTCATGAGATTGCACTTTCAAATCAAATCAAACTATAATCAAGCTTAGCTTTTCTCCTATGAAAAACTTTTCATGTATCAAATGCGTATCTTGGAATCTTCTATCGGTCTTTAGAAAAGAATCAGCGAAAGGGCATAGTTTAAACGAAGTAGCATTTGACAGGGAAAAATGGCCAAAGAGTTGAATAATGACCAGGAAAGCAAAAAAAAAAATGATGCTCAAGTGGACCAATGCGTAATAAGCAGTCATATTTGACAAGTCACAGTGTGTTATCAGCTTTGATCCCAAGATATAGATACATCTATTTGAAATGATATGACGGAATATGTCAGTTTATAGAAAAATCAGTTTCATGGAACGGAACTCTTAATCTTCTTTGCCCCATGTTGCCACTTCCCCTCCTTAAAATAAAACCAGAAATAGCAATTTTCTACTAGAAGCTACTGAAATAATGGTCTTGTCATGAGCATTTGGTTTAAGGAGTAAAGGGTCTATCATTATCAATGCATATCTTTTCATATCGCCATCACAAAGGTAAGTTGAGAACAACAAGATGTAAGATAAAGCCAATTAACTATGTAGATCTTTAAACATAATTATTAACAATGTTCACCTCTCTGCCTCGTCATCTCGGTCTGACAACATGTCATTTTTGTCTTTCAAGGCTCGAATTTCTTGCCTTAGTCCAGACACCTGGCGAGGAAAACAAACGAAAAAAAAGACCTTAGTAGATCATTTTTGTTGTTGTTGTTGTTGTTGTTGTTGTTGTTGTTGTTGTTGTTGTTGTTGTTGTTGTTGTTGTTGTTGGTGTTGTTGTTGTTGTTGTTGATTTTTAATGCCATTTCTTGTATCTGACTCTGAATGATAACATTTGAGTTGCTGTTGTTGTTGTTGTTTTTCCTCCTGTTTTATATTTTTCTTTCTTTTCTTTTTGAATGGTTGCTACTCTTTTCTTTTTGTTTGGAACGAAATGAAACAGAAATAATATTCTGCGATGATTTAAGTCATTTGCGTTTCAATGTTTTTTACTCTCTTCTTTCTCATTGATGTGATACAAAACAATACTTTTTTCATCGAAAACTATTTACTGAATGACAGCCCCTTAAGGCCCACCTACCGTGTCTTCCATCTCATGGCACCTGTCCGTGAGATTCTGGAGCTCAGACTCCTTCCGGGTCACGGAGGAGGTCAATCTCTCACAGGTGCTCTTCCAGGTGTCGAGTTCGGAATGTTGGAGTGCTGTCCCTTCCCGGAGTCCTTCGTTAGCCTGAGCCAGTCGCTGAGAAGAGAGAACACAACCACGATCACTTCATAACAAATATAACACAACCACGATCATGTCATATTAATATTATAATTATAACACAACCACTATCATGTCATAATAATATTACAATTATAACACAACCACGATCATGTCATAATAATATTATAATTATAACACAACCACGATCATGTCATAATAATATTATAATTATAACACAACCACTATCATGTCATAATAATATTACAATTATAACACAACCACGATCACTTCATAACAAATATAACACAACCACGATCATGTCATATTAATATTATAATTATAACACAACCACTATCATGTCATAATAATATTACAATTATAACACAACCACGATCATGTCATAATAATATTATAATTATAACACAACCACGATCATGTCATAATAATATTATAATTATAACACAACCACGATCATGTCATAATAATATTATAATTATAACACAACCACGATCATGTCATAATAATATTATAATTATAACACAACCACGATCATGTCATAACAATATTATAATTATAACACAACCACGATCACTTCGTAACAAATATAATACAACCACGATCATGTCATAATAATATTATAATTATAACACAACCACGATCATGTCATAACAATATTATAATTATAACACAACCACGATCATGTCATAATAATATTATAATTATAACACAACCACCATCATGCCATAATAATTATAACACAATCACGATCAAGTTATAATAATCATAGCACAACAACGATCACAGCACAATAATTATGTCATCTGTATCGAAACACTTCTTCTGTTATTTCCAAACTTTTTCAAACAATAGCATTAATACAATATAATCAAATATGTTTATGATTCGGTTTTATTTTTTTTTTTGCTTCTTATGAAAGTCAAACTCGATTATAGTTTTCGACTGGAAAAGAAGTACATCGGTTAGTTATTGAACTGGTCACAAATTTTGCGATAGCTTTCCAACCATGAATGTACCAATGAATTATAAGTTGGGAAATACATAGACCAGTACTAGCTAATAAAATGTCATTGTTCTAATTTATCAAAACAATTCTATACTCACTGCCTCTAACTCCTGGATTTTGTTTTCTTGCTCATTCTTTTGATATCTTGCTTCTTTTAGGTCACTCTGTAGACAAAAGTTATATTTTTGTTATGATCAGCGGAATAATGTTTCAGCAAATTCGATAATTGATACTGCTTAGGAGGATGATGATGAAGATTATCATGTTGATGGAGTTTTATCACTGGATGATCGTGATAAAAAAACAACAATATGACGTTAGCGACTGCAGCAATGCAAACTACTCACCCTCAACCTATGAAGCTGCTCTTCCTGGTAATCATGAGCTCTGTTCTGTTCATGATTTCTGTCTGACAACGCCTAGAAAGCAACACAATAATGGAAAAAATAATAATGACGATAATCATAATACAAACGGGAATAATAATATTATAAACAGTAATATCAATATTGCGATGATAATAATAATGATAATAATAATAATAATAATAATAATAATAATAATAATAATAATAATAATAATAATAATAATAATAATAATAATAATAATAATAATAATAATAATAATAATAATAATAATAAGAAGAAGAAGAAGAAGAAGAAGAACAACAACAACAACAACAAGAACAAGAACAAGAAGAACAAGAACAAGATCAAGAAGAGCAAGAACAAGAACAAGAAGAACAAGAACAAGATCAAGAAGAGCAAGAACAAGAACAAGCATGTTATTTTATTTTTAATTGCAGAATGATGTTGATAATGGTGATGATAACAATAATAATGATAATAATAATAATAATAATAATAATAATAATAATAATAATAATAATAATAATAATAATACTAATAATAATAATAATAATCATAATGATAATAATAATAATAATAATAATAATAATAATAATAATAATAATAATAATAATAATAATAATAATAATAATAATAATAATAATAATAATAATAATGATAATAATCCCCTGCCCCTTTAATTTTACTCAGACGACCTCTTCCGTCTGTCAAAGTATCATCTTTTTCTTCCAACCTGATCAAACATATCCCCCTCCCCGTCTCTTTCTCATCGACCTTCTCACCTGGTTGAGTCTGTCCATCTCAGACTGCATCCTCCGTCTCTCCTGCTCCCCCAGGTCAGATTGGGACTGTAACATCGCCTTGCTCCTCTCAAGAGAGGCAACCTGTTCCAAGGACCTCTCGTATTGGCCCTTCAGGGAAGACAACTCAGAACTCAGCTCCTCGCTCACCTGAGTGTTCGGGAAAAAAATAGTTTTAAAAGAGACTATAGAAGTCCTTTGGAGTTCAATGATTTATTTAAGGGGAAATAAACGTCTGTCAAAATTATCTCAGGAGTGCTGTTATCGCGTCAGTGAAAAGGAATAATTATACATGCCGCTTGAATTTTTGTAGCTGAAAATTATAATTTTATGTGCAATGTGTGGTTGTCCTAAGGTCCATCGGTTTTTGTCTGCTTGTTTGTTTATTTAGTTTTTTGTTTGTTTTTGTTTGCGTCAATGGAAACTGATAAACTAGACTATTCAAACGAAATCGCCATCAAAACAAAAGAAAAAAAATAGCTGGAAGAAGTATTTCTCTTTGACAAATGTAGTGATATTTAAGGTTATAATATTCTCGCAACCGCTTCGTGTATTACACAGCTGAATTGTGACTTACAGAAATTCGTGATTGTTTTTATCTTTATCATAATAATAATAATAATAATAATAATTATTATTATTATTATTATTATTATTATTATTATTATTATTATTATTATTATTATTATTATTATTATTATTATTATTATTATTATTATTATTATTATTATTATTATTATTATTATTATTATTATTATTATCATTATTATCAAAATCATCATCATCATCGCTTTCATTGGATTTGATGAGTTTTTAACATTTACTTTAAAACTCATTTTTTTTGTCTTATAAAATTTGTTTCAAATTACCACCATGCAAGATCTATCTTATACGTTAGATCTCTCGATTTCTAGACTATACCTTTTTAACTGAGGCGAGTTCTTTGTTGAGTTCTCTCTTATCGAAATCTCTTCGAACGTCCATAGCTTTGAAGCTGCTACTTGGAGGTTTAGATTCCTGTAGCTCCGTCAACTGATCTTCTAAGTTAAGCTTTGTCTGCAAGAGAAATTTGAAAAAGGTTTGAATATGCTGAAAAAGTCAACATTATTATGTACTGAGCTTAACCAAACAGCATAACCCTCATAGTTTTCATTGATTTTTTATTTGAAAACGTATTATAGTCAAGATTATTTCTTACTGTTCTTTTTTTCAGTTGAGTAATTTTTTAAACTAAAATAAAGTATAGAACAAGGATGTCTCAGTGACATCGGGTCAATACACTTCAGCATATTCCGATTTTCTGTGCCTCATGATTGGTAAAATGTCCCAACGTAGTTTTAAAAGTTATTATTAACCTTGACATATATGAAATTATACAGGGTGTCGCCTACAGTGCTTTAAATATTGTCCTAATCAAGCGCAACAAGTAAGTGCTGCTAGTATGGGAAATCATCTAGGTGTGTACTTTTCTAATCTATTTTAGGATCATTTTAATCGCTTATTATAATGCTTTGAAATCCCACTAAAACTTCATAAAGAAGCACTGCCTTGCGTGAATTCATAGCTGTCCATTCATCTTAATCTCCGTACCAATCAATGTTTAAAAGGATCTATAAATAGATTTGAATTTTAAAAAATTATTAAGAAATATTATTATTCTTATTTAATCTTAAATCGCTTATCCCGGACTTTATTTTTCGAGGAAGTCCGGATATTACAACCTTCATGAGTTGTTCTTTGTCGAGAACCATTTGCTGAAGCTTGCCGTTCATCTCGAGTTTTTCTTGGAAAAGGCGATCACGGTCAGCGCTTGTGGCCGCTAGCCTCGCTTTGATGTCGTTTATTGTGTCCTGGTAACCCTCTACCTGCCTTGCAGCCCGGCTCTTGTCCTGATGACAGATTTAAATTTTTTAAGGAGGGGCGGATATCAATTTCCGGGAGATTATGGATAAAAAAAGTAAATTTTATGTGTTAACCTCGATCTTCCTTAAATATAAATTAGTTGTATATATGAGAAAAAAAAAATAATTGGGACCTTGATGGATTCAGCAAGCAAGGAAAACAAAAGGTTCATTAATAATAGAATGCAACATTTCATTTTTAAGCTAATGAATCAGACCTTGATAAAACGCAATAAAGACTGGCTGATGGGATGAACCGATGCTAGATTCTACAGATATTATTCTGGTATTAGAATATTACGCCTGTTAATATTTTTTATTTGAGGCTATACAATATAGATCCATAGCGACAATTATTTCTTTCTTGAACCCAGTCAACATAGTACAAATCTTTTTGTTAAAATATCCAGCCACGCTCCAACAAGAATAATTCTCAGAACTCAAATATTCATTGTTGTTGAAAGAAATTAGGGAAGTAATGTATATGCTGTGTAATAATTGAAATTATTTGTAGTGTCCAATCTCGCACAATCTGAATCTTAATAATCTTCTCTGGATTAAGCCTCAAAGGCATTCACAGAGCAGTGCATTATATGATCTCTTATCTAGTTTGACACCCATTACTTCCCTTCAAGACCAATCAGTTTTAGGAACACCTAGCTGGAAATCATATTATATAATAGGTCTTTTTCGCAACCCACTTTCTAATAATTATACTCAGGGAAGCAAAAAAAGCTGTGCCGTCTGACCGCATGAGGAGATAATATCTAAGCCATGAGTTAAGAGACGGGTGTAATAAATATAGATCAATGGAATCTCAAGAAATGGCATTTCAAATTCCAATCTGAGCTGCATTGACGGGACCCATAAAAAAATATAAAGACGTCAGGGGATTCTGTAATATAGCCTAGACTGGCTGGGGGCCGACCATTCAGCCTAACATTCTTTGAACCATTAACGTTTAATTATTACTGATTTTATGATAGAGACTGTGGGCTAGTGTAAATTTGAACACTGGCCATATTTAGCCCGATAGCCGGACTTTAGACATGCGTGGTGTAGACTGACAGAGCCAGTGGACGATCAGTTTCTTGAAGAGGTTTTAAAAAATTTGCCGGACATAGATAAGAAAATCCTCGCTCCTAAGGGTCTCGATTACGCCGTCTGTTGTTATCATATCATCGCAAAGTCTTTAGACTGTGATTAAATCATCCGCGTTTTCCTGCCTAAGCATAACTCAGCTTTCGTGGCTAGTCTATAGACCCATCATCATGACAGAACTGTGCTCTTACACCACACTGACCTCTGCTGAAGACTTCCAGGTGGTGGACAATCGCTCGTTCTCGTCCTTCACCGCTTGCAAAAGACTACGCAGCTCGATCATCTGACCAGCCATTTCCTGAACCTTTTTGGACAGCGCCGAGTTGTCCTGTGGGAATTTTGAAAGATTTGAAAATCGTTCTAATATTGCCAACGACACGCCAAAAACAGAGCCAAAAGTGGTACAATATAATATATATATATATAAAAAAACACGGGGAAAGTATAATGAGAAACATACGTGGTAAATAAATATCCAATATGGTGTTGCTGCTTCTTCAAATAAAAGCGGAAATTATTTGAAACTATTAGCTATTTTTTTATACTTTTTTTTTAACCTGTATGAAACAACATCTAGGAAATTTTATAGAGGATAGCTCCATTTTTATCGCTCTATTTATTGATATTCTCTTTTCTCTGCCTGTTTTCAGTTCTCATAGACTTTTATGTGAATTATGCTTTTATTTTCATGTGATAATTTTTCCACAAACCTCCTTCAGTCGACCGGATTCGTTCCGAATGTTTTTATTGTCCTCTTCTAAAGCACCAAATCTTGTCTTTGTGAGACAGAATGCATCTCTCAGAAGAGCTATTTCTGAGTGAAGCTTCTCTTTCTCCTGTACATGAAAAACAATATTAATAATTTAATATCGCATAATATGATATCAAATTTGAGTAGAATTAAGTCCATTTAAAGAGCCTGTCTACTTCTGTATCTCTCTCTCTCTCTCTCTCTCTCTCTCTCTCTCTCTCTCTCTCTCTCTCTCTCTCCCCCCTGTCTCTGTCTGTCTGTTTTTATCTGTCTGTCTGTCTGTCTGTCTTTTTCTGTCTGTCTGTCTGCCTCCCCCCTCTCTCTCTCTGTCTACCTGTCTTTCTCTGTCTCTGTCTGTCTGCCTCCCTCCCTCCCTCCCTCTCTCTCTCTCTCTCTCTCTCTCTCTCTCTCTCTCTCTCTCTCTCCCTGCCCTCTCTCTATCGCTCTATTTTCTTTCTCTCTATCTATCTTTCTTACTCTATCCATATTTTTATCCCATATGATTATAAAAACATGCATATAATATAATTTTTCAGTAAAATAACGAATGCTTTCTTGTTAAAACTTTGATTAAATATGGACCAATTTTTCAACAATACTTTTTTCAAAAAATCAAGTTTTTCTAATTCTTTTTACTATTTGATTAACACAAGTAAAACATCACATGTTCAACGACAACTAATTTAGACATTTCTCACCTGTTGTAGTTTCGAGTTCTCCTCTTCCAGCAGAGAGAGGGCCATGGTTGTGTGGTCTAACAGTGATATCCTCTTGTTATTCTCGCTCTCTGAATTATGGTGTTGACTTTTCAGGTACTTCAGTTGGTAATCTAGAGAGCTGATTCTACAACACGAGGAGAGATGGAGATATTTACACCAGAACTTGGCAAAAAATGTGTATCAGTCCATAAAGTCCGATCATTATGTTGGAGGGAAAGCTCAACGAAAGACAGTCTTTGTTATGATATTGAAAGGAAAACTGATATTTATCAAATTTAGATATTTAAAAGGACTCGCATTCATACATACATATATATATATATATATACTGCCTAAATAATCACCTGTCCTGCATCTCTTCACGCAGTCTCATGTTGTCCACTTGTAACATCTGTTTCTCTTTCTCTGCCGACTCCAGTTGACTTATCTTCATGCGATACTCCTGAGACAAACAAACCGACATTTTTATATTAAGGACAATTTAATCATATGACTTGATTTTTATAAAAAAAAAAAAAGCCTGACAAGATTGCATGCAAAGAGCATCTGTCACACAAAGAACATTTTTTTTGTAAATAACTAGATGCCTTTCAAATATCAAAGAAAAAAGTTTTACACAGTATGAGAAAATGCATATTTTTAATGTTATCCTGAAAATCTACTCAATATACACGCAAATTTTTTTTCTATCATACTATCTTTACAGCATACCCTGAAGTATGTTGTAGCAAAGGAAAGCGATGACTTTTAAGCCTACATATTTGATAAATTTTAAGACAATCATACATTTGCGATAGAGATCACAAAGTGTTGGAATAATCTTTATCCTCTCAAGTTATCCTAATAATGCACGTCAGAACAGATAACCATGGTCAATGACGATTTTTCTTTTTTTTCTTTTTTTTTTTTTCAATTTTGTCAGCTTCTAGGCCACCCGAAGAATAACATACCCTCGGGGTTGTTGTTGATGACTAACCTTCTCTTTCTTTTTGAGGTCTTCCACCAGAAGGCTGTTGTCTCTAGCTGAGCTCTCTATCTTCTTGAGCCTGTCTCCTTGTAGCTCCAGAGTGGTCTGAGCTTCCTTCAGCTTGGCCATCAGCACTGTCCGCCGGGACTCGCTGTCCTCTGTGGGAGATGGCCAGAAATAGAGAGAGAGAGAGAGAGAGAGAGAGAGAGAGAGAGAGAGAGAGAGAGAGAGAGAGAGAGAGAGAGAGGGGGAGAAGGAGAGAATGAGAGAGTGAGATAGACAGGGGGATATTATTTATTTTTTTTTTTTTTGGGGGGGGGGGGGTGGAGGGAGGTGTATATTTTAAGTACTTATACAAAACTCCCAACAAAAATTTTTATCATGACAATTGCATCGGTACTTTACCACTTCTTTGGAATATTTTTTAATCGTTTCTATTTCTTTAGCAAAAGCAAGACATTTCTATAATAGACTGGATCGGTAAGTGTCTCATTCTATTCCAACTCTTTTATTCCTTGAAAACAAACTTTGAGCTCTCTTTTCAAAATAAGCGTTGGGTAAAAGCTGAACAGATCAGGATAAGAGTCAGAAAATCTCCAGTTGGCCAAAACAGCACAGATAATCTTATCCTTCACGGTATAGCCTTGTGCCTTTAATATATCTCCTAAGATTGAAGACCGTACATCATAAAAAAAACTTGTTGATGACTTATTTAACATACCCTAATAGAAATAAAAGGAATACCAGCCAAGAAAGCCAAGAAAATATATTTCATAGGTTTTGGTTAAAAGAATCAGAGTTGGACGATGGGTAAACGATGTGTCACCGAGCAGCTTACGGAGAAATCCTCCACTGTCGATATGAATGCGCTAGGCGAAAACTGCCAAGTATGTCACAACAATTAGACAAAAACTTTCGGACTGCTTTCTAATCACATCTTCAAACATAAACATTTTTTTTCTGGTAGACCTATCTGTCATAATGAATTTCTACACCTTAACCAACTATAAATTTTAGTTTATGATTATATTATTGTTGATCATACATTGAAGGGAAAGAAATGAATCTCAAATTATTTCTCTGAAAATTTGATAGAATGTTTCTTTGAAAATTGAGCAAAATACTCACCGAGGGAAGCGTTAAGCTCTCGCCATGAACGGTCCATGTACATCGTGGGGGAGGAGCTACCGGGCTGGCTACTTGTCAGTGAAGAACCGCTGTCTCCGCCCCCTGAACCAAGAACTGAAGTGTGGAGGCGGGACATAGACCGAGAGCGACTCAGTCCACTCCGCCCATTGAAAGATCTGAAGGTGTGGAAGAGAAAGGGGAAAAGGGACTTAGTTAGTGATGCTGACATTTCAGCAAAGTTGAAACTAGCCGGTTTGATAAAGCTATGGAATCAATGTCCATTAAATATTCAGCTCCATCTTTTCATTTACCTGTAACATGGCAAAGTTTCGTGGACATTGGTCATCAATTTTAATCCTTTACTCTAACAGATAAGTCCCCTTGCCCCCACACACCCCCCCCCTCTCTCTCTCTCTCTCTCTCTCTCTCTCTCTCTCTCTCTCTCTCTCTCTCTCTCTCTCTCTTTTTCTCTCTGTGTGTGTGTCTCTCTCTCTGTCTATACCCGACTCCACTGTCCGAGTCCAGAAAGGACATTGGTCGATCGTGATCCCCCTTCACCGGAAGTCGCGCAGTGCTGCTTCCGCCTCCCGATGTTGACTTCTGCTGACGCCTACCCGAGCTGCAGCTGTAGCTGTCCGGCACGGATGGCGTGGGCGATGTGGAGCGGGGATGGCGATGGGTCAGCCGCGACTGGCGACTCATCACACCGTCCAGGCTGGAGTTAAGGCGCTCTGCTCGCTCATCTTCCTGGTAATGTCACAAAGCAGAATGCGCTGTTTCTAACACCAAACACCAATACGTGTGAGCTACAGATTACTAGTATTTCATAAATATTTCAATATTGTCCTAGTCTTATTGTCACTTTTTAGAAATATTTTGAAATTGTATTAATCTTATTTTCACTTTTTAGAAATATTTTGTCATTGCCCTAATCTTATTGTCACTTTTTAGAAGCAAATACCCAAAGAGAGAAACGTAAACGGGTCAACTGATTTCCGCAGGCAATAGTTTTCAATAATGGCATGAAAGATTATTTACACGGTACGTCGCTCAAATAAAGAATATTTGCATTGAAGATGGGAATATATCATTGATTGAAGAATATGAATATGATAATATCATGTGGCGTAGTAGTTAGCTGCTTGGATAGTTAATATAGAGGTTCCGGTTTTATTCCTGGCTGGATCATTATGATGGTGGAATTGGATCCTATCTAACCAGCTGTATCTTTGAATTGATGGAAAACATGTCTGGGTATGAGCATTTTCAGAAAACCTAGGAGACATATAAGTAATCAACGCAACTTTGATATTGGATTGTTCGATGTCTGTACTGTTATTCAAACACCGTGCAGTACAAAAGCATCTAAAACCAGCTCATGCAAAGCAGAGAAGATTCGAACACTCAGCAAAAGTACCAGAAGAGCAAGCTGGGACCAGAGCTTCAAAACGCAATCAGTGTGCTACACAATTTTAAAGGTTCTCTATTGTGACTAATTGTTAAATACTTTATATTTATTTAAAGAAAAAAAATGTGATAGCCAAAGGTTATTCTTGCCTTTTGTATCCATGCCTTAACCCATCTTAGCCGAATATTACCAAACCCACTCTTCATTACATCAAAGGACCATTGCGTGCGAGCCACTATTTACTAGAACTTTACAAGTATTTTGGCATAGCCATAGCCTTATTGTCCCTTTTCAGAGGCAGACATCCAAAGACAGAAAAAGGAAAAGGTTCAACTGATTTCCGCAAGCAACATTTTTTTTCTTCAAAAGCATGAAAGATGATTTAAATTTGCATATTCTTGGATAAAAAATAAATTGAACTAATCACTGCAAATCTGTTCTTTCCCATTCCCTTTTCTCTTACTTTCTTTTTTTATTTTTACTTTCTTCTCCTTCGTTATTTTCATGTAAATGCACGGGTCAAGTATTTTTTTTAAGGAAAAAGAGAAAACAGGCACTTTTGATGAAGACTATAAGAAAAGCATTCAGGGACTAAGCTATTTGAAATGGGCAAGTTCAGCATTACGTGCGTTTAAAAAAAAGCAGCACACAAAAATAGTTTAAAAAAAAGAGGCAGATGGTTTGATTTACGAGAAGAAAAATCATGTAAAACGAAAGGAATAGCGACGTAGAGCTTAGAATTTTGTTTTGCGCAACTTCGTTTTGTATAATAGTAGAGTTTTATGTTTCTATATCGCTTCAAAACTAGTAGTGTATTGTTCCTAATAATTGCTCATGCTAATATTTCATGCACTAAGAAGAAGCGAAGGTATTTTTAAGTTAAAGTTGTTGATGTACGAGGTCCGTTTCATAAATAAGTTTCCCTACTCTATAAAGTCAAAACCGTCGAAGCTATATGTACATGAAATTTGGCACACTGAAGGATCAAACCTTTTGGGAATTCGCAATGAAATTTTGTGGCTCTATGTTGAACGGATACAAAATAGCATTTACTTTTCTGAAGTCCGTTGGAGCAAAATGGCCGGCATAATAGAAAGCTCACCGGCACACCAAAATTTTTCAAGATATGACATCCGTGTCATCATAAAATTTTCTGTTATTTTGGGAAAAGATGCATCATGCATTCACAAAGATCTAGTGACTGTCTTAAGAGAAAATGCTCCTTCTATTCAGACGGTAAGAAAGTGGGTAAAAGCTGTTTCAGAGGGACGAGATGACATGGAAGATGAACCTCGTCCTGGCCGACCTGTGACAGCATGCGGGGATGCAAACATTTCTAAAGTTCTCGTTTCATTGAGTGATGACAGACGAAAAACTTGTGAGGAGATTTCTACGGAAACATCGATGTCTAGAACGTCCGTTTTAGAGTTCTAACTAACAAACTGAATAATAAGAAGAAGTTTTCAAAATGGGTTCCACATTTGCTGACAGATGAGCAGAAGGAGTCAAGGGTCAATTTTTCCAGAAACTTTTTGCGGAGATTTCAAACTGAGCAAAATGACTTTTTAGGTCGGATAATTACCGGTGATAAGACTTGGGTGTATTCCTGGGATCCTGAAACAAAGCGGCAGTCAGCCGAATGGAGAGACTTTGATGAGCCTCGTCCAGAGAAAGTTCGGCGCAAACAAGGGGCTCTCAAGGTCATGCACATGATCTTTTTTGACATGAATGGTGTGATTCTGCGCTGGCCTGTACCTATAGGCACCACAATCAATGCACAGTACTACAAGAAGGTGCTGCAAGACAAACTCAGACCTGCCATTCGAAAGAGACCCGGGCTGTTGGAGTCAGGCATCTTGTTTCACCACGACAATGCGCCAGTCCATACGGCCCGGGCAGTGACAGACGTTTTGGCTGGCTACAAGTGGGAACTGCTGGAGCATCCTCGCTATTCACCTGACCTTGCTCCCTGTGATTTTCACCTATTCCCTAAAATGAAAGAACATCTTCGCGGCCAGCGATTTGAAACAGAAGAGGACATTATTCAGGCTACGAAAGTAGCAATAAAGAACCTGGACAAATGTTCTTACGTCATTGCATTTAAAGACTGGTTACAACGGATAGAGAAATGCGCCAACAATGGTGGATGTTACGTTGAATAGGTCAGATATTAAAGGCAATCTGTGCCAAATTTCATCATCTTATGCCTTTTGGTTGTTGATTTATGGAGGTGGGAAACTTATTTATGAAACGGACCTTGTAAATCGCTTTCACATCTAAATGGTGCAATAAACTTAGACTAAAATATTTTCAGGAATGAAGATATACATAGATTTATAAAAACTTAATGGTGGATGTCACCTGGTTAGATTGTCAAGGGGTTTTTAGAAACTGAAAATTAAAGGAAATATTAGTTACATATTGTTTTTAACTTTTCGGTTCAGAGAACAATTATCTTTATTTCAGACCTAATACTATCACAAAGTCGAGTTGATAATATTCGTTATGCCAGTATAAGTAAAAGAATAATCGGTACTCGAGTTTGTAATGAATCGCCGAGCCTGAGTTCGATACGAGCGATTTTGAAAATTAAATGTCAAAACGCTTTGCTTAAACTAGATCCTTAATAATTTTGCATGAAAAGTGCAAATTCAAAGGACAAAATATTAGAAGTGATACCTATTTTATAACATTTGCGATGATGGGAAAATATTTAACTGCAATACATACTTCATCAGAATCACCTCTTATAACACATTATTAATTTGAAGGTTTTATTTGTGTTCAGTTCATGCCTCAGATCATAACAGTTTTTCTAATGGGACGTTTGTTGTTGTTGTTGTTATTATTTTTATCGTCATCATTTTTTTCTGTGCTTTTCATGACCTTTTCATGACGGATAGACTAAGCAATGTTTGTGAAAATAGTTCCAAAAAGCCAATACAAAATTGAGGTAACGCTGAGATCAATGACACATTTGATACTATAGCCTAATATGGTATGATCTGCTTAATTCATAATTCATCTGCAAGTGCTTTGTTTCCGATTGAATAGTTTAGTAAGAATACTACAAAGCTCACCACAGCGTTACTTTTCACGAAAAAAACTTAACCTCCCCATGAGTTAAAAATTGGAAGCAAATATATCTTTAGAAAAAAAAAAAGAAAAAGTTTAAGCGCATTTTTATTTCTTAATTTTTGTTTTTTATGAAGGAAAAAAATTGCAAAAAGGCGGCAAGCATTTGCAATGTTGACACTATTACTTTTAGCAAAGTGATACCAATAGTACTAAAAAAATTCTTATACATCATATGGAAATTTCACAATCAAATTATAATGGCATCACTGAAACTGACAGGAAGTTCTACAACAAATTGTTTGAGCAAGTTTTTTTTTTACTGTCCCTAGTCCGCTCTTTCCACATCATAAGGCCGCAAAGGCGGATTTATAATTAAAAAAAAAAAAGAAAAAAAAAAAAAAGAAAAACGTACATGACTCTTCTCTTAGTTTAACTGGCACTTAAATACGGAAACTGATTTGTCAGAGACTAAATAATTATATACTGATCTTCACATAAAAAAATGTACTGATATGAGGCATGAAAATCTATTGTATTCGGTAAATAAACGAGAG
The DNA here is from genome assembly GCA_033675545.1 of Elysia crispata. Classification (NCBI taxonomy): domain Eukaryota; kingdom Metazoa; phylum Mollusca; class Gastropoda; family Plakobranchidae; genus Elysia; species Elysia crispata. Next base: position 863,579 of record JAWDGP010003672.1, on the reverse strand, counting down.
AGCAAAAAATGAAGGAGCAACGGAGAAAGAGAGGGAGGGAGGGAGGGAGGGAGAGAGATAGATAGATAGATAGATAGAGAGAGAGAGAGAGAGAGAGAGAGAGAGAGAGAGAGAGAGAGAGAGAGAGAGAGAGAGAGAGAGAGAGAGAGAGAGAGAGAGAGAGAGAGAGAGATCTTTCAGTAAAAATAAAACGAAGCAAAATAATAATAAAAAAAAGCATTATGAAACCCATATTTTGTAACAGAAAAGGTTTTAATGTCTCTTTCTCCTCTAGAATCAGATCATAATTTTAATCATGAGCATAGCTGAAAATAACCAATACATGGGTAGCTTTATATCATTGAAGAAAAAGAAAACTATATATATATTAATCATGAGATGTAAACGGCAAGAGGCTCCTATTTTCACAGATATTTTTGTCTTGAGCATAATGTCTTAACAGAATTGTTTTCAGCCAAGAAGCCGTAGGCATACTCCCCATTACCTAAGAGAGCAAAGAAACCTTTAAAGGGTCAGAACAAGAAGGTTATGTCAGGAACCAAACAGGTCAGTGAACTCTTATGATTGCATAATCAGTTCAGCAGACGGAAATTTAGAAAAACTAGTGATATAGGAATATAATGCTAGGGTGAAAATTGGGATGGGGGAAAATGGGAGACACGATTAGGTTATAATTGAGTCATGGGTTTAAATAGGAGGAAAAAGAGCGAGGGAGAGACAGACATGTAGACAGATGGACATAGAAATAAAAGAATTATGATTTGTTTTTCTCTCTGAGATCATAATAAGGATCGAAACCAAGAGCGTCAAATTTGTCTAAAACTATTCGCATGCGCACACAATTGAACTATACCCAAAGAGAGATGACTAATTTCAAGAGAGGCTTTAAATTTTATTGAACCATAAAATTTCTGAGTTAATGGTGACACGTTTATTTTAGCAACGTCGATACGTATGTCGTGACAGAACATTCTTTTTATTGCCAAGAAGTCATACTTCCTGTTGTCATAAAGGAAAGAAAGCTTTAAGGACTTTGACCTGGAATTCTTATGTCAGAAACAAAACAGTGCAGTGAACTTTGATGAAACTATTGGTGGAACCGAAGAAAAACAAGAGAGGAACAATGCATTGGTAAGGTGGGCCAAAGGGAAAAGGAAACTACACGTTGATATTACGGTAGGAATAACCACTCTGAAAGACAAAGAAAGAGAGATAGAGAGAGAGAGAGAGAGAGAGAGAGAGAGAGAGAGAGAGAGAGAGAGAGAGAGAGAGAGAGAGAGAGATGAATTCCTCATTAAATTATAGAAAAACAAAAAAACAGGTACACTGAATTGCAAACAAAATAAAACGTTGTTGTCATAAATAAGAAAGGAGAAAGGAATCGTGCGGTAAGAGAAAAAAAAAGAAAGAGAGAAAGAAAGAAAAACAATTTAGTTTCATAAGCAGTTTCTAAAAGACATAAACAGTTGGCTTTTCTTTAAAAAAAAAAAAAGAAAAAGCAATAAAAATACAAGGGCAGAAGAACATATATAACCAAAACAGAAGACGGACTAGCATACAATTTCAACGATCCGGGGCTGCTGAACTGTTTGATCTCATGCCTCCTCAGTAATCACACAAACCCGCGTCATGCAGGTCAGACCTGTGAAGACGAGACCCAAAACTCACCCACGGACTGTGTGGAAACGAACCAGCAAAGGATGTCCCTGCTAATAACAGGGTGGTTAATTTAACTCCACAGCTCTGCGGGAACTAACTAAGAAAAATAATGACAAACAATGGAATGGAGGCTGCATATTTAAGCCAAAGGAATAATTAAGTCTAGAGAATAAAAAAAAGGAAGATTTGCCATAAAGCTACAATACGAGGACTGTTTAAAAATAACCATCAAACCTCCGAATACAATGCATGCTCGCTTAGAATTTATAACTTGAAGCCCATAAAATGCGATATGTAGAGTATTATCACATGCACGGCGGCCATAAACATTCAAATCCTGTTCGACGCATAATAGGGTTGTAATAAAATGTCTTCACCCAAAGTCAATGAGGCTTAGCAATTTGCCTTTAAAACAAACATTTATTATATATGATTATACATCGACTTTGTTATTTTCCTCGGCTATGACCTGTTATTTTTTTTTTTCATAATTGTATGCAATGAAGGACACCGCTGTCTCGGTGAGTTAGCGGTAGACAAGAAGTAATGTTCTTTACTGTTTTTTTTTTTTTTTTTTTTTGTTCTCTTTTTGTTTTGTACTTAACTTGTTGAGTCATAAGCAGGCGAAGTGTTCGCACGAAGGCGTGCTAATGGCACATCAGAAGGGGACGTCTCGAAGTGCTATCAGCACAATGACTCACAGTAATGATACGGTAGGGTGGTATTGGCACCGTGACCACACACTAGGTATAGACAATGTAGATTTCTAGCACAACGACTGATTTCTGAACGAAAGGCTATTGCTTGACACCAAGCTGAAACAAAGACATGTTTTTAACCTATGTCGATGGTGCCTAGAGTGACCACCCTTGATCTCGTAAGGTTAAAGCTGCACTTGAAAGCGGTCATCTGCTTTTTAACTTCATTAGAAAACTGTAAGCATCTAATAAATAATTTACAATGCCAAGTACAATTCAATTCATCAAGAAATGATTTTCTAGGAAGTAAGCTGATGTAAAAGCATATAATTTTGCCAGGTGGTTGAGGGAGAAGTTAGACTGTAGGTTGAGATAAAAGAGTGAGCGGTAACGGAATTCCCATTATACATATCATTGTGTCACTTCGGAAGGAAACATTGGTTACAAACCAGTCATCCTTTTCATACAGACATGGATTAGTTTCCAAAAACAATTGGGTTGGTTTCGATAGAAGGACACAGCAGCCATTGTTCATAACTTCCGGTTTGTCAAACGATCCATAGTTATCTATTGCAATACGAGCGAATCGAAAAAGCACTGATAGTGTTTGGAATATTAAATTGCATTTTAAAGAGAACATTTAATTTCAAGATTTAATGAACGTATTACTATCAATTGCCTCTCAAATGCATCATTTGAATCAAATAACATAAAGGCTTTATTCTTTAAAAAAAAAATGTTTAAATCCATGGAACCTACCATAAGCCGCTTTTTTAAACTTCTGCTCTTTCACCAAAATTTAAAATTTAAACTAAGATTTATCAAAATTCATGCTTCAATTGACCAAGTATAAACCTCTTTCCCGTCTGATTTCTTGAATATCCCGATACTGCTTTGCTGTAGTGTTTTCCTCCCCTCACTCCTCCTCTATTCTTCTTCCGCTTTATCCGGTTTTATCTATCTCCCCCAGATTATTTTCCTCTCTATCAATACATCTTAATATTCTTTCCATCTATTTATCGATCTAAACATCACTCTTTAGGTCTGTAAGTATATTAATCCTTTCATATATTTATTTATCTGTTGTTGGCAGCTGATAACGCAAAAATGAAGTAGCAATTCTAGCAGGCTGACACGTTAAAAGATAAAAATAAGTAATTATGGGCATTCAGAAAGGAATCAAAGTGTGCGAAGGTTGCTTTTTCATCTTATTCATTTCTTT
>JAWDGP010003672.1:800000-857500 GCA_033675545.1 Elysia crispata | reverse complement strand
CTAGGAACCTCTGACTGCTGATTTTCTGCTCGAGGTTCCGGTGTCTGGATTCCAAAGGTCCCAATGATCTTATCTCTCATGCAATAACACTGAATGGAAAGGACTTTGCGGACGGTGAAAGCACAACGACGTCCAGGTAGCGCCTTTATTGGTCTCAGATAAAGAGAAGAATAAAACACGTGTCTCAGAGAACTTTTATTTAAGTTTTTTGCTACTTCAGAATGACTTTGAACAATATTCGCTTCGGGTAGCTGACAAAAATTAATTAGTGATTTCATGAGAGAAAATCCAAAATAGATCTTATAGGGAATTATTTGCTGCTTTCTCTGTCAATGTTGTTAAGTTAATGATCTTGTCTTTTATGTTTTTGTTGCTGCTGTTGCCATTTTTTACTCTTTTTTTTGTAAATTTGTCTTGTTCTTTAAATTAAATGAAATTGTTTATTTCCTTCGTGTGACAGTGTGAAAAATAAATAAATGAATCAAAAGCATTTTTCTATTCAACTTACGCTAACATTAAAAAGAAGAGAAAGTATAAAAGCAATTGTTTAAAATGTCTTTGTAGCAGTCAAATATTTAGATGAATAAAACTTGTTAAATTAAATTATGAAGTAGCTATAATTCCACGTCTTTAATTATTAAGGCAGGGTACGCAAACTCATTAAATTTGGTTTCCTGGTTTCGCCATTTCTCTTTCAAATATTCTCATAAAATACTAAGAAAGAAAGACAAAGGGTAATGGAATTAAATGATTTTTTTATACACCAGCTTTAGAATAGTTATAGAAGTAAGTTTTCGAGGAACTGTGGACTGTAGTTTCATTAACTTGTTCAGGATACAAGAACTATGCTGTGCTGCCGTTCCTCTTGTGGAATCGAAATGCAATGATTTAAAATAAAAAAGATTGAAGCTAAAAATGGAAGGAACAAAGAGGAGATCATAAGTAATATTTTTGATATTCGAATTCGGTCGAAGGTTACTAAATGCCTGGCACATACTGTATCGTATATGCACTGATGATTGTTTAGATTTTGTTTTTGTTTTGTTTTGTTTTTTGTTTTTTTATGAAGATGTGTGCCCTATAAAAGCTACATTCCAAATGAATGTTAGGTTGCAATTATATTGAAAGGGTGATATTGTAATTTTAAATTGTTAACTTCATTGTTCCATTGGTGTTTCATTTTTGTTGCAGAGATCAGTCCTTTGCCTAGTCCCCCACCAAATAAGAGAAAGAATGAAAGATAGACTAAAGGTAGATTTTCACCCGGCCATATTCAGGAGTCAAGAGTGGTTCGAGGAAGGCTTTATCATACTTCTAGCAATCCAGCGCTCTTCACAATGGCTTTTTTTTAAAAATACATTAGCTCTTTGTGCTTCCAAGTCACTTACAAGAAAAATTCAGACCTCATTTGCTGAAATGTAAGAGGTACTTCCAAGACTATACTTTATTCTTTACTGCCGACGGGCATTTTGGCTTAACCTTTCTAAAGTCCAACCGATTGTTTTCTGGTACTTTGTCGACTATCATTCAACTCGAAACATAGAGAAGCATTCGACAATGACGTCAATCACTATATTTTATCCAACAGGAACATAAAAAAATGACTGTTCGATCTCCTTGTTCCCACCTCTTGACACAGAGAACAAGCTCTTGTAGCGAATGCCCTGGTCTTCTTCTTGCTATCATCTACCCGAACCTCCTATGGCCAAGGAGCCACTGGATCTAGATACAGCTCTAGTAGTAACTCAAGTAGCGCTTTGACAACTTACACTGATCCGCACTGGCAATATTGAACTTGCTAAATCCAACTTTGGCGCCCTGTCCCTGAGCGAGGACACCGTTGAATAATCTGCTTGAGTAAACCTTTAATTATGCGATTTCTCCGACCCCTCCTCTGGTCTGTCTTTCCTAGAGCTTCCCTGGCCACCCCCTCCCTTGTTTTGCACGGTTTGGTGCGGCTGGTACCCTCCTCGAAGATAAAGATGATGATTTTTGTTCGGATCATTGGGGTGAATAAGTTTATAAACATTGTCCGAGATTATGGTTGGTTTCATTATATCTACTCATCTATCTATCTATATACCTATTTATCTATCAATCTATTTTTTTGTCTATCTATATCTGTACTTGATGATTGTATTAGCAATATGTGATAGTACTCGACAAAAGGAGCTTTAATAACAATAAAATTATTACCTAATATCTGTGCGAAGATATGTATGTATATATGCCTCTTTATTTCTCTCTCTAAACATTGGCTTTGCTGGGGAAAAGGTAGACTCCTGTGACCATTAAGACGTTTCCTTATATGTTCAATATCAATGGTTCATATGTATACACAGGAGACAGGAGACAAACAAGGGAAAAATTGCAACAACATCTTTAACTTTAAATCAAGCTTTATATCATTATTTTGAATTCAAACCCGGTCCTAAAATTTTGTGTCCATAAATAAAACGTATCATTCTCATTACTTTTTTCAGTTAACAGCCATCAAATGATCACTGAGATTTACTTGGCAGTCTAATTCAAGACAACTGTTTCACTTTTCGGCATCAAGGTCAGCTACTTACAATTGAATGGATACATTTCTTTTCGCCTACTGATCAGTAATACAGAAAGAACCGCGGATTAAAAGATTTAATGAAAATAATTACACGTCTTTGATAGATAGATAGGTAGAGAGATAGATAAATAGATATATAGATAGATAGATGGGTAGATATAATCGGTAAAGCTCCAATAGATCAATACTTTTTTTCAAAGTAAAATGAGTCAAAATCAGGTGTAAAAAAATTTTGGTGAATAGTCAAGCACAGAGATCACACAAAGCAATATGTAATAATTTGAGCGGCCATAATTTTGGATCTACTAGCTGCGAAAACATATTTATTGGATAATTATTTCATTGATAAAAAGAAATGATGAGGTAAACGACGATATTGATGAAAATGGCCATAATGGTTGTGTTCGTTATATTGGTGGTTACTGTGCCACTGTTGCACATAAGGATAACGCATAACGCACAACTAGAAACATTTCTGTTATGGAGGTAACAGAATGTGAATTCACTGATCCGTCCCTTCAGAATTAAAACTTACCTGGATATTTAAGCACCAGTACGAGCGATGTATGGCCCACCTTTGTCTATAGCTGTAAATATCCATCGCAACAATATCGCAGTTTCATCCTCAATTCGCTTATATTATTTCGCAATATATTGAATCACTGCCATGAGAATGGTAGTGCTAACAAGGGAATATTAATTTACTTTAATTGAAAGATTCATGATATTAAAAGTCATTAAAGTAATGTCTTACAATGATAAGAAAATCGTAATCTCAAAAAAAAAAAATTGTCGTTAGAAGTCGTCAGTCAGGAAATATCCCATTGTTTAAAATTCATTGCACAATAAAATTGTTTACTTATGCGTATAAATGTCTGGTTTCCATTACAAGTTCATGTTACTGAAAGCAATAATTTTTAAGCAAGAAATATACGCCTTGTATCCACTCTTTCGCAACTTTTCTCAACTAAAAACGAAACACGACTCAACGGTAAGTTGATTGACACTGTCCTCTCATATTAATAGTGACCTTAAATTTTGGTTTCACTCTTTGTGAAAGCTGTGTCTCTATAGTGTTTGATTTATTAGCGGGTTGTACGGCTACCCAAGAATAAACTACGGTGAATGGATTAGAACTCCACTAACCTTTGCAATCTTGTTTGAGACATTCAAGTCAGGCAACCTTGTTCTTTTTCAATCTAAGTATACTACTGTTGTTTCGTTTTCATAAATGTCTTTATATTCACAGCTCCGTCTTCGGTGGAGCCGTCAAAAGACGCGACCGTATCACTTATTGCCGTCACGGGTATTTCTAAATACTTCATGTCTCTTAAGTTTCAGAGTCTTGTACAGGGGACTTCCGATACGCGTATACCAAGACGAATGAGTGGTGCCCCTTTATTTTCGACAAGGAATATGAGCATTGGGCAAAGTTATAATATATTGATTTGGCTTTCTGCAAAATAATATTGCGTGCAGGAGACAAAGCACTAGCACAGTATTGCTGGCAGTGTGGAAAAAAAGAGTTCATTAACAACACGTCTTGTAAGGTTTTTTTGTCTTTACATATTAAGTTTGGTATCAATAATGGTGCTTTTATAGTCTTTAACAGTTGTCAGCTCTGACTTAATTGCCTGTTTTTAAGAGGTATGTGCGTAATGCTTTTCATGAATTGGAAGTGAAATAAATATAAATGATAGATCGATCGCGAAATTTAAAACAAAAATGTATGAACAACTTCTCTGAAATTGAAGATTTGCAGATTTTGATGAACAAACTTTAATATATTATTTCAATATGCGTGTAAAGAAAAGGCCCATAGCGTACCCAAGGTCTCTCTCCATTTCCTCTCGTCTATCTTTTCCTCGCACTGTTATTTACATTCTATCTGACTTTGTCTTGCTCTCTCTTACTCTCTCTCTCTCTCTCTCTCTCTCTCTCTCTCTCTCTCTATCTCTCTCTCTTTCTCTGTCTGTCTGTCTGTCTGTCTGTCTAGTCTGTCTGTCCCTCTGTCTGTCTGTCTGTCTGTCTGTCTGTCTGTCTGTCTCTCTCTCTCTCTCTCTCTCTCTCTCTCTCTCTCTCTCTCTCTCTCTCTCTATTTCTCTCTTTCTCTTTGTCTGTCTGTCTGTATAGTCTGTCTGTCTGTCTCTATCTGTCTGTCTAGTCTGTCTGTCTGTCTGTCTGTCTGTCTGTCTGTCTGTCTCTCTCTCTCTCTCTCTCTCTCTCTCTCTCTCTCTGTTATATACACATATAAAAAATCCCTTTCCTTCGTCTCTTCTCTCTTTTATATTCCGTACCATGGGACTTAAAAGATCTGGATCAAACTCTTCAGTCTGACAGCATGACTCTTACTTCTAATGCAAACTGACATCACCAACTGCTTTTCTGCCACCTCGGTACCTCTGAGAAAGAATAATATCATAATCCTCTTCTCACATACACCAGTTACATAGAGCGTTGGATTAGCAGTGCATGGAATGTGAGAGGTAGGAAAAATAGCTGAAACAAAATAAGCAATAAACGGTAGAGCGTAACAGTTACTACTCTTCTTCTTCTTCTTCTTCTTCTTCTTCTTCTTCTTCTTCTTCTTCTTCTTCTTCTTCTTCTTCTTCTTCTTCTTCTTCTTCTTCTTCTTCTTCTTCTTCTTCTTCTTCTTCTTTTTGCTTTCTTCCTTTCCTCCTTTTTTCTTCTTTCTTTATTTGAGTACATAAAATATAATAAAAAAAATTGAACGAGGTAGAAAGAGAGAGAGAGAGAGAGAGAGAGAGAGAGAGAGAGAGAGAGAGAGAGAGAGAGAGAGAGAGAGAGAGAGAGAGAGAGAGAGAGAGAGAGAGAGAAGAATCGGAATTCGCAGTATTTTTCGCTACAAAAACGAAGCTAATGTAAAAAAGAATCATCGTTCTCAACACAAAAAAGCTGGTATACGCTTACCTTCAATCGTATCAAACTAGATCTAAACAAACATATAAATGGGAGAGGCGTGTCGTTTCGTTTTCCTTCTGTTATTATTTTCTTTGCGAGTGTAACACTCTTAAGTATAGGCATACTAGCGTAGAATGTTTTAATTCTTTTCAACGGCGCCCGCGAGCGTCCTGTGACAATAGCCAATCGAGAAAAGATCTCTAAATCCACCCAAGTTTCCATTCTGTCACGCGCACCCAAAACAAATATTGGCTTCGCTTTTGGATAGAGAGGCATGTTATTTCCAAAATACAGTGGCATGTATTGAAATATCTAGGGTACTCACGTGAAGGAAGTATTTGTGAGTGGACAAACTTTTACCGTCCAGCACGATTAATTTGTTAAGGTTTCTGTGAAGAGATAAGTGGCTATGCCAACGGAAAAGGCGCAAAATGATGGAAGAGTACAGTGGTAAGTTCCTCCGATACGCTAAATGTTAGTTAGAAAATGCTTTACCTTAACAACTGCGGTAATTGCATTTGCATGCCATATGAAGACAATGTCATGCTGCAACTGTTTTAATAATCTGCTGCAGACATTTAAAAAAAAAAAAAAAGTAATTTGGCTCATTCAGAAAGATGACTCAGCTTCTAATCACCACTCTCTTGATAACTCATTTTAAATACAATTAAAACTCCTCCCTCGGCCCTTCAAACAATACCAAATCTCATGTTGTAAAGAGTAAGAATACAGTGAATCACCACTCTCTTGATAACTCATTTTAAATACAATTAAAACTCCTCCCTCGGCCCTTCAAACAATACCAAATCTCATGTTGTAAAGAGTAAGAATACAGTGAATCACCACTCTCTTGATAACTCATTTTAAATACAATTAAAACTCCTCCCTCGGCCCTTCAAACAATACCAAATCTCATGTTCTAAAGAGTAAGAATACAGTGAAGAAAAGAAGAAAGAGGTATAGGTGAGGATAGAGGATGCGACAGGGATAACTATGAGAAAACGATTGGAAAAGGATCGTGAAACGGAATCCGTTAGGTCTTGTGCCACACAAAGTTTACTAGACAAGTAGGCTTAACTGTTGAGCACATTAAGAAACTGAAAGCAAAATTGGGTAGAGTATCAAAACTAAAGCGGTCCTGGCTCTGAAAAGCAATTAATATTGGTTTAATCAACTTTCGATGGCTTGGCAAAGAGTGTCAGCTAGCGAAGCCATTATGGCCGGAAGTTGCGTGTGGGATGTGATGGAAACATAGAGCGAAAGAGAAAGTGTAAAATATAATTGGTGTTTTCTTTCAGCCCTTGATCACCTAGAATCTGTATGATTAATCTTTTCTTATTTTTTAAGTTAAAACTAAAACCGTTATGTTGCATTTAATATAATCTACACATGGGTATAGTTTGAATATCTATTACACTTAATGAGCAACAATAAACTGTGCAAACATAAAAACTTCTTGTAGTATTCAATAAAATATAGAAAATATTAGAGCAGTGTACATTTATCTGACCACAACAAGAATGGCTTGTTGCATACAGTACATTTAATTCAGTAAATGTTTGTATATTGGGGACATGATTGGTGTAACGTATATTGCTATGACACTATGATAGCTTTATGCCATTTCATAGTTATAATAATTCCAAAGCCACTCTCGGTTAAAGCGGAGTACTTGATTTTAGTGAAAATGATCTTAGGCAATGGCGCAGTTTGCAAGAGAGCAGTAGCTAAACTCAGAAACTCATGTAATAGTTGCGTCATAGATTTAGCTCTGTTGCTCTAAAACCTGATTCTCATTTGATCAAAATATGAAATTTCTCATTTACTTTTCACCCTGGCATTAATGGGAATATTCAAAATGTCCTGATATGGAAAAAATTCTTCTTAAGTACAATAATATAAATTCAACCTCTTTCATCATTCTTATCTGTCATTGTTTTGAAATCTTCGAAAATGAATTGGACAAAAAGAAATGAAAGTAGTATAATATTCTTATTTTTATTTATTTATTTATTCATTTTTTTGTGGGGGAGGTGTAGGTGGAGATTCGTATTAATGAATCGAAAAAAACAATTTTCCAACGATAGTAAGCTGATGCTTTTGCCATGAGCTGCGATGTATTGCATAGGTAATACGCGTTTATTAATATCGGTGCATAAAAGAATTAGAAACAGCTTATTATAGGAGGATTTGAATTTAATGGTAGTTGTTACTTATGAGGATACTGTCGATTTAGCATATTTCTCTCTATAGAGAAATTTGAAATGGAATTTTAAAAAAAATATATGAGCAATATCAGTGGATGATTTACACGCATAATATATACGTACTCAGTAAGCGCGAACCTTTTTATGGAAAATATTAATCCACTTGACCGTCTCCGAAAAAAGAAAAGGAAGATATACCAGAAAATCAGAACGCCACAATCAGAAGACAGGTGATATATCTCCTCAAGTCATAGAGTCGATTTCTCATCCAAGGTACAGAGAGACGGCTAGTTAACCTCTTAACCCCTAGGGCAGGTGAGCTGCGCACAATGCGTTTATCGTTTATTGATCACGTCCGTCATTGCCGAACTTCTATCTTCGCCAGTCTGTGTAAAGTGGACACAGTGACAGTTTAGCACTAACTGAAGTAGCGCTGTTGACGAGTCACACTAATCCGTGGTGCCAATATTGAACTCGTCCCTGGACACGTCCGCGAAGAATTTACTTGCTGAATAGGCATAATCAAACAGGTTAGATCTAATCCGAGGAAGAGTAAACCTGTAATTAAATGGCGCTTTTATTTGTTTTTTATTCTTTTCTTCACCTCCTCCTTCTTCTTCTTCTTCTTCTTCTTCATCCTCTTCCTCTCTCTTCTTCACATCTTTGAGACATTTCACCACACTCTTTTTTCCTCTCCTCTCAACCTCAATGTCTATATTTTCATCTCTCTTCAAATTTAACTCTCATGAGCCTTTTTTTTTAATTAATAAATCTTATTCCTTACTCCTCTGTCTTGTGATTGTCATTCCCTCTCTCTCTCTCTCTCTCTCTCTCTCTCTCTCTCTCTCTCTCTCTCTCTCTCTCTCTCTCTCTCTCTCTCTCTCTCTCTCTCTTCAATTATCTCGGTTTCCAGCATCATAAACCAACCTCTTAGCTTTAGCTCGCTTGTCTTACTCTATTTCTCCTTACTTGTCCCTCTCTTTCTTCTCTCTCTCTCTCTCTCTCTCTCTCTCTCTCTCTCTCTCTCTCTCTCTCTCTCTCTCTCTCTCTCTCTTTTTCTCTTAATATCTCTAAGTAAGATATAACTATATATCTTGTTTATTCTCCCATTAATTTTCCAACTCTCCACCCCCTGCGAAGACAGTGCGTCAGTCCAGCAGATTCTGTGTCCACACATTGGGCATGCTTCATTTTCCAACTTAAGTTTGTTATTAGTTTAAGAGCTTTCCGTGTCCAAACAAGCAAACACCAACACTGCCATACAAATCGCTTTGCTACGCTATGCCAAGTTTTCAAACATGGGATATTGACAGAGACGATTTCTTCCCCGTTATTTCCTGATACCGTAACGTTTTGAGTCTAGATTTTAATGAATTATTTTATTTGAAATAATATATTGCCAACTGAACTTACTTAGCACAATAAACATGTAGAATGGCATGAAACTTATGATGCGCTGAGAAACAAACATTAGAAAATCGACACGGAATTATCTTGATCATATATTTTTCCAATCAAAACTGTTCGCTACTAAAATTATTATTGTAGTAATAGCAAAATTAATATGCGAATCGAATATGATTATTATATGTTTTGATTGCCCTTCTAGAAATCCTTGCTCTTATAATAGGGTAAAATTTAGCCGGAACATGGCTATTTCAAATGCTTTGGTTCATATTTTCACATGAGGTAAAAAAAACTGCGGCAATGATTATTCTGTATTTTGGTTGTTCTATTTCAAAATTAATACTTTTCTTATAACCTAATTAAATTTATCCGAAATTTGGCTATTTCACTCGTTTTGCGTAAACATGATTTTTTTTTTGTTTTTGTTCATATGGAGTCAAAAACTACGCCAAAGTTTCATCGACTTCATCGGCAATCTTCATGTTTGAGCAGAAAGTCGATATGTCCAAATGCGGAGTTTCTTATCGCTGAGTGCCTTTGACAAACAGTGGCAGAGAGTGTTTTATGGTCGAGAAGAGACGTATACGCCCCTAGAAATGTCCGAACGGTACAGGATTGAAATACTGGGCTCTCTCCTCTAGACGTTTATGTTGGTGAGAAATGGAGGAAAGTCTGGACTGTGGGTCACCATGTCATTGAGACTACTAGCAGAAACTTATAGTATAACTCTTTGGGGGCAAAATTTTTTAAATTTTTTTAAAAAGCCCAATCATGTGTTCTATTCTAGTTGATGACTAAAAATAACCATGCTATATATTATGGAATCCGCCCAAATATAGATAAATCTATACCAATGAAAGAGTATATGATGATCTATAAGAGAAAAAAAATATATGTATGGATTTCAATTTTAAAACTCATCAACTTAAGACAAATCTGGTAATGAAGGTAGTAGGTGATGAGTTTTGCTCGCCAAGATCTGTAAGTTCTCGTCTCGTTTTATGCAGATTTCTTCTTTTTAAAATTTTATTTTTTTTTATTTTGGCTATTATATTTGTCCCCGCCATGATCATTAGTTGTACCGGCCAGTATTTTTTAAAATGCCTCCCCCCACCCCTGTTTTCCACCCTTCGTTTCTGACACAAAAAGAACAAGCTCTCACTTTTAGGTTTCGTTTGTTATTAGTGGGGGCGGCGTATACTATAAAAAAATCGGATGGTTTTTAGCATTTTAAATTGATTTTGGAAATACTGAAACGGACCAAATAGATGTATACATATTTATTATTATTTTTAATTTATTTACCTAACCAAGTCAGCCTACACTCGAAGGCGAGTTAGCCTATAAAATCAAAACACTTTCCAGACTAGAAATAGATAGTCTGCTTTTTTTTTTAAACAATAAAAAACATTAATTCTTAATTAAAAAAAACCACTTAATAATTACGAGACGTAAAAAGAAGAAACAACACAACTAATAATTTAACGTTTAAGCGTTTCGTCTCCAATGTGACTAAGCCACATTGAAGGCGAAACGTTTGTACGTTTTATTATTAGTTGTGTCGTTTCTTTTTTTTTTTTTTTAAATTTTTGTCCCGTAATTATACAGATGTGTGCTTATTCTTTTTCAGCCTCTTTTATTCCTTTATAATTACCAAGTAGTCCTCCAAGTGTGGTGTTCTTGCCTTTCTATTTGGATTTCTCTCTCTCTCTCTCTCTCTCTCTCTTTATCTCTCTTTCTCTCTCTCTCTCTTTATCTCTCTCTCTTTTTTTTTCTCTCTCTCTCCTTTTCTTTCTCATATGTCAGTCAGGCAGTAATGGAAAACAATCAGAAAGACAGAGAAACATAATTATAGAGAGACACATAAGGGGAGAGCGAAAGAGGCAATGATACCAATAAACATATAAATTGTTTTTTCACCATCAATAAACAGGACAAATCTTTTAAATGAATAATAGACAAAAGAAGAGATAGGAAGAGAGAGAGAGAGAGAGAGAGAGAGAGAGAGAGAGAGAGAGAGAGAGAGAGAGAGAGAGAGAGAGAGAGAGAGAGAGAGAGAGAGAGAGAGAGAGAGAGAGAGAGAGAGAGAGAGAGAGAGAGAGAGAGAGAGAGAGAGAGAGAGAGGCAGGGGTAGTCAACCAAACTTAATGGCAGAAGTTTTGATGCTCTGTCAAAGATATATGCTATGAGAGACAGATAGACACACCGGTATCGGTACACAAATAGGACGATAAATCAGAACCTTCAACAATAGCAGTGTCTGAACGGTAAAGCAAATAACTTGAAATCAGAATAATTGTGTTTAGTCTTTTTAACATTCCTGCCAGAAGATGACAAGAATTTGTGTCATTTAATTTTCTTCAAGTTGCATAAAAATAAAATGAGAGAGGCATTGGATCCATCGATACAGAGACTAAGCTCATTGTAAACTTTAAAGTGGCCGAGACAAAAAAAGAGAAGGTTCCTTTCTCCGCACAGCATACAATATTGCGGGTAAGAATGGTGAGATCTGCCCAAATCGCCACAAGGTCCGAGTCGGGATCTGAACCCGTAACCTCTAGTAATTACAGTTACTGCTTTTCGACTGCATTCAAAGGTATAATCATAAAAGACGGGCACAAAGGGATTCGTAGTTTGATCTTCAGTATGATTGTCATAATTGTATTGACAGCACTCAAGAGGATTACTACGTGTGTTAATACTGAATGATTATGCTGTGTTGTTGCAATGCATTTGATGCTGTTGGAGTAAAACTTCCCATAGGTGTTATTTCTGGTACTGTTGCTAATATTTATTTTTTTTAATGCTGCTGTTGTTGATGCTGCCGCCATTGTGGCTTTCTTATAATGCTTTTCTAGTTTTCTAGTTTTCCAAATAATAATAATAAAAAAAAACTCATTACAGAAAATTTGTTGGTGTTCGTAATAGGCCTAATGATTTCCAATGATATTGATCGAGCTGTATTGAGATTAATGATTAATGTTTCCGTTTTTATAGACGACAAGGAACGCGCAAGCTTTTTATTCTTTTCAGATTGCGCTCCGCACTGTGTAAAACTTATGGAGGAAGAGAAGCGAATGTAGAGAGAGATTGAGACAGAGAGAGAGAGAGAGAGAGAGAGAGAGAGAGAGAGAGAGAGAGAGAGAGAGAGAGAGAGAGAGATAGGCAGACAGACAGACAGAGACAAAGACAGACAGACAGACAGAGGCAGATAGAGAATGAGATATATAGAGAAAATGAGAGAAAGGAACACAGATAAATAGAGTGTGTGATAGAGAGCGGAAAAAGAGGGAAGAGAGAGAGAGAGAGAGAGAGAGAGAGAGAGAGAGAGAGAGAGAGAGATAAAGAGAGAGAGAGAAAGAGAGAGAGATAGTTATTTGGTGTAACGGTCCGAAAATCAGTAAATTTAACGTTTATGTTCTTTTAGCGTTTTCAGGTTACTTCTTTTATTTATGTAATATTGTAATATTTGCTTTGAACCCACCTGCAAACAGATGCTGAAATAAAAATTTCCTGGGGAACAGCTCTCTTGATCACTCGTCCTATTCACAACACATACATTTATTCTTATCATACTTAAATAAAACTTATTCCAACTCTTTCCTGACAAGCATATTATTACTCAATGTACATGAAACTTAACCTGTAAATGTCTAGTAATGATCCTAAGGCTTGTACGCTGTATTTAGGATATCAGCATAGATCAACATAGGTAATACTTCTTTGAGCTGGCTATTGTATGTTCGATCCACAATAATGCAATATTGACAGAAACAAAATCTTCATAGGACAAGGTTATCAAATTTCCCCACATAAGGTTTAAAGGCAGGCCCCGATTTGTGTCTGCACAATGACATAGACGGTGAAGTTTATTTGAGATAAGCAGTCATGTATAATTGATTTAAGACAGCTTAATGATTAGGCCCCAGACCAGAAAGTCCTTCGCTTTTTATCGTCCCCTAAGTTCCTCTTAGACAGTTATTTGGGGGTTAGGACAGGTCCACACAGTATAATGACAGGTGTGGCAAGACAGAATAATAGTTTTCTGACAGGCGAATGTGGATTAAGCAGGGTTACAGTCACAGATCGAACCATTGATTCTAGCAAGGCAGTCTGGCTTGAGAATAGAGGTGTTAACTTGGTGAGAACAAAAGGTTTTCCGTCCTGCTTTGTATGTCTTTATGTTTGAAAAAGTCTGTATTTCAAATATTATATGACAAGAAATGTTAACCGCAAGGAGACTAAGTTTAGCATAAAAGGGAGTTAAGCTATCTAATACTTACCGGCACTTCACCAGCTGCGTAAGAATAAGTTCATATGTCCAAGAAAAGAATAACCAATAACACAATATCAATGGCCAGAATAATTTACTTAATTTTTCGACCACAATTTTTCAAAAACTTCAGACAAAACTTCTTTATATTACACTTTAAGCCAGCCAATCAACAAACTGCTGTAGAGGTAAAATCAATATAGTCCGCTAAATGGGTTGATTTTTTTACGCTTGTCTCCATTTTTTTTTAGTTAAAATTCAGAATGGATAAAATAAATCAAATATCAGCCCATCGGTTTTTTTTAACCTTTTTTAAAGCATTTTGGTTCATTTAATGCAATAAAGTAAACGAAACCAATATTTACAAACACATTAAAACTTCAACGAGCTCCATAACATTATGGTGGCTTAGGTTCGCGCACAAAATACGTAAATGTGGGCTTATAATTTATTTCCAATTTTAAAATCGATGGAAAGGCAATATGTATTTTTTTTCCCCATTACGTCTTTACAGAAGTTTGAGAAGGCTTAGGGGACGTGCTAGAAACAGTTTTAAAATGCAACTTTAGTTCAAATGCTATCAGTTCACTTTCTAAGTTCAGCAAAAGAGAAAAAAGTATATGTATATATATATATATTTTTTTTAGTTATTTAAGGATCGATAAGGAAGCGACAATCCATTAAGTGCCAGTGTGAATAGACCTCTACTAAGCCTTTATGGTATTCAATACCCGTGGTTGCGCGGCTGTTTTAAAAGCGTCGCGAAAACGTGCGTCGGCTAAGGAATAAATTATGCCTGTCAGATTACGTCGGTGGCATGAATTCATCTTGAATTGGTTGTGATTGAATTGAAAATCATTAGTCTTCTCTGCCAGGCGGTGGTTTTGCTTCGGTTTGAGTCTGGTCCAAACAGAATTAATTAGATCATAGACTTACAGAAGAATGGTATAGATTCAGACCCATACAATGAAAGGATGAAAAGTAATAGAATACAAATGGAAGGCAAGAAAAGAGTTAAAAATGATACAGGCAAAAGAAGCAGAATATATCAATTGAAAAAGATTTTCTGCACATGTCATAACGATTGGAGAATTACTACAGAGTCGAAGCTTCGGAACTATTACAAAATGTGTAATCTCAAGAAAATTTACAAGAAGCAAGGGTAATAAAGTGCATACTAGAATTAAGTGAGGAAAAAAATAAGCAGAAAGGAAACGTGTTAATGTAACCTCAAAAATGTTTTATTTCAATAAACTTTCACAAATGATCGGTTTTTAGGAGGGATTTGGAAAAAGCACCAGGCTGAAATACTCACAAAACCGCGGTAACCCAAGAGTAAATACTTACAAAGACGCTTAAATCCAAACGAAAGTTAAATCCAAAAATCTGTGGGTAAAACTCAGAGGCTCGAAATTCCGAAATAAAACAGTTTCGAATTCGACAAACAACGGATTAATCCACAGCTAGATTTATGAAGTCAAAATGAAGGTGTTTAAAGTAGAAACTGAACAGCCATACAGAGAGTCGAGACTAAGAGATAAACAGCTTAATGTTCCGTGTCGGCTTGGAATAGCTCACCGGTAGCTCGTGTTGTCGCTATCGGTCTTACAACGATCTAGATCGAAGGATCGGCTACCAATTCCTCATACCTAATGGACGTTAGTGAATTAAGCCTGCTCTTTTGTCCATGCTGCCCACTATGCCAAACGACCACAAAATCTAGGGCTAGATTACGTAGCGTTGGGGGGAAATTATGTGGTCATGGATGCATGATTTTCGTGTTATGAGTGCCAGGTGAAAAAGGGAAAGGGACTAGACTTTCCGGAACCAACAAGAGGGAAGAGTTGTGACTGTTACGTGCAATATAACTGATTAAGTCAGCGCTGCAGGCAAGCCAGTGGTAGCCTATTACAAAATTAGCATTACTTTTTAATATGCTTACGCCCACAATTCAGAATGTTCATTGAATCAGATGTCTCCACTGTCCACATACTGAGTGTGTTTTTGGTCAAGGGCGAAAAACTTATAAAAAATCACATTCGCCATTCAGCGAAAATGCAAGTCTTTTATTGCTAACCGTCAGTTGGTTATAAAATTGAGAAATCGAAATGTATTGTCGAGCTGTTGCAACAAATAAAAAAGTCAGTAATATATGCATCATCGGATAATGAATTAGAAATGGCATAGCGTCTACTTAAATATTTCTCGAGAATTAAAAAAGATAAAAGTCAGAAAATCAATAAGTAAGATCAAAACATAAATTAAAGCAAACATTCAATACTTCGAAATAATAACTGTTAATTAGACTCTAATTGAATGCAAAAATAAGACTAGGCATTGCGTCCCTTACAATTAAAAAAAAAATTAATTAATAGCCTATCTTAAAAACACATTGTCAAAAGGCGGTGTCATTTGTATCTAGCTCCTATGAAATATGAAAAAAAAATTGCTTCTCAAATTCAGATAACGTAACAATTGATGATTTATATATTTGCGGTTTGGGCCAAAAGGTTGAATATATCATACGAAGCCTGATATCAGATTTACTGGGCGAACTGGCATTGTAGGGAATACTTTTATGTGAGACAAAGATGTAACTTGTCAAAGAATATGAAAAGGTTTAGATTAAGGTCAAAATATTTTATTGTTTTGCTTCCTGTGGCTCGTTTTTAAGGTATTTCAAGAGCATGGACACCAGACTGAAACAGAGCAGGTCTTGAATAGATTGAAACTATCAACTTCCTTGTAGCTTGAACAAGTCTGTTCTCACAACAACGATTGACTAGAGGATACCAAATATTTCATACTTTGTGCAAATCATGCCGACCAAAAAAAAAAAAAAAAAAAAAGGAAACTGTGAACAGATTGATAAAATTAACTACAGGTCTGAGATTTCTTCGACTTGTTGGTTTCTAAGAGAGAGTTGGGGTGGCGGGGTCTAAGACGTATTTTCTTATATAGCTGCAAAATAAAGCCCTTAAAGAGAGTAGAATAGCAAAGGAAAAGGAAGACGAATAGAGCCCAATCCTTTTGCCCCCTACCGAGGAACACTCTATGTTATTGTTAGTACCTTATCACAGTTGAGTTATCTCGCCTCAGCCAATTGCCTTGATAACAGATGCCAGGTGTCGGAGCCCTACTACATCGATCTGTTCACAGTATGGCTGCAAACACTGGTGTGAATGTTTAGTGCTGCTTTTTAAATGAATAAATTTGCGTTAAGCTGTTTAAAATCATTTTCCCCTTTCTTGTTCATTTCTCATCTTTCTTTAATGGAAGTCATGGAATTTGCGAGAAGTTGAACGTATCTCTAGAGAAAATAGACATTTCCCATTTATCAATCAGACCTATATCTTTGTCATCGCCATATTGCATAAAATACCTTTGTTTAAATTCCTATGACGATAAAAAGATTATATTTTAGGTCAGACTGGCACAGAATTATAACCGTAACCTGTGGTTTCCAACATGGTGTATTTGATGTTGCAAAGAGAGATTAGATCAGTTAAATCACAAAGAGTCCTCAGACATTGTTTTTCGTTTCGCCCTCTTCATCTACAACAACTACAGCGATTTCAATTTGGACTGAACCTGTGAAGTACAACCTGCACACATTTTAAGGCGGGGGCGAAACTAAAGTTCAAATCTAAGAAATTGAGAGATATATCAGGCAGTAAACCGACTGGACTAATCCTGTCTAGATAATGATTCAGATAAACTTGAGAGACCCCAATCTGTCGCCTTTGAATTGTAAAGCTAATCGTCACGCAGTAGTTCTAAAATTGTTTAACGTTCCCTTTAGTTTCTCCTAGAGTCTAATACGTTGAAAAATAAGAGCAATGCGTCGCCTCAAAACCTTTTCAAAATCTTATCAAAACATAGGATAAAGCCTGTTGCAGTTTTTAGAGGTTACTTACAAATCAAGCGATCGAAGCACTTACCCTGGGAAACTTAAACCTTTCAAAATCACTAGGCTGTACTATTTGATATGCTTAAACGTGAAAAATATAGAAGAATTTCATACTATGAAAATTGTCAGAAAGATAACGTACTCTGCAACAAATTATTTCTTGCGGACATCTTCATACTGTCAGTAGGTGTGTGGCAGAGTTTATTGGGTTTAACTGTGCGGCATACCTCTGTTACCCTTTACAAAATTAACTTTCAATACACCACTAGTAAAATTATCAAATGTTTCGCCATTCAAAACTGTAAGTCTGTCAATAAACTCACCTCACACATGAAAGCATGAAAATATTTACTCCTTGGAAAGTCAGGCATAGATCCGTACATTTTCAAGTTAAAGAAAAAAAATCCGAAAAACACAATGTTTGAATTTTTTCTTTTCTTTTACTATTTTACTGTCTTAGAATTTATGGTCTACGACCACATTTGAAGAAAAAGGGAAAATGAAGTCTTTGCAATAGTACATTCCATGTAACCATCTGCGGCTAGAAACATCGATATCAATTAGATTGCTTGCTTCATTACGAGCCCAATGAGTTTTTATCTCTGGAGAAGCACACCCCGCTATGCCGCATGCAAGTTGATTCCTGGGCTAATGAAGGAAAAACTGCGGCAGAGTCAGCAGTTGTATGCATCTCTCTCTCTCTCTCTCTCTCTCTCTCTCTCTCTCTCTCTCTCTCTCTCTCTCTCTCTCTCTCTCTCTCTCTCTCCCTCTCTCTTTCTCTCTTTCTCTCCCCTCGCTCTTCTTTTCTCTCTTTTGCTCAAAACGTAATGTTGTTTCCTCTAACGCTGATTCTTCATTTCTTCAATTTTTTTTCTCGTACTCCTTGATTCTCTTGCCCCCTTCACCTTTCTCAAAGCCCACCTCTCTCTCTCTCTCTCTCTCTCTCTCTCTCTCTCTCTCTCTCTCTCTCTCTGTCTCTGTCTCTGTCTCTGTCTCTCTCTCTCTGTCTCTCTGTCTCTTTCTCTGTCTCTGTCTCTGTCTGTCTGTCTCTCTCTCTCTCTGTCTCTCTGTCTCTCTGTCTCTTTCTCTGTCTCTGTCTGTCTCTCTCTCTCTGTCTCTCTGTCTCTCTGTCTCTTTCTCTGTCTCTGTCTGTCTGTCTCTCTCTCTCTGTCTCTCTCTCTGTCTCTCTGTCTCTGTCTGTCTCTGTCTCTGTCTCTCTGTCTCTGTCTGTCTCTGTCTCTGTCTGTCTGTCTGTCTCTCTCTCTCTCTCTCTCTCTCTCTCTCTCTCTCTCTCTCTCTCTCTCTCTCTCTCTCTCTCTCTCTCTTTCTATGATTCAGAAGCTTTTATCAAGAACAGTGACTCGGACTAATCAAGGGGGCACGACCTTATATAACGCGATCCGATATTCCCGCAACGATTATTGATCGAACGATTATTTCTCCACTCGATTTATTGATGATCAATGCAGCGGCAGAAGGCACAATGGACGGACATTTATAATGATCAACGGTTTTGATTCCATACAAAGCGCTCTTGTGCACTGAGGTTTCATGAACACAGAGCTCAATGTATAGTTTTCTTGTCACGTTTTGTGCACCATATAAATTATAAGAAATCTAATTATCGTATACAGAGGCAAACTGATTGTTTATTGTCATAGACATTTTTTTTTAAAAAATAATTTAACGTTATGCGCTCTCGGTGTAGGCAAATCGATAAGGCAGAGCCACTATGGTAACAAAATGTATAAATTCAGTAGGACACGTTCTACTTTAATTTTCAAAAGCAAGGTAAAAAAAGATTCCGGCATACATCAAATCTTAATCCTTCGCAAAATCCAGGATTCAAAGGTTAAAAAAATCAAAAAAAAAAAATCAATGTACTAAATCTGATAAGATTGGCAATTGCTTGGTATGTTTGTTTAGATCGGAAGCTTATTATGTTGAACTTTATAAGATAAGCTGGAGTCATTATAATTATGTTAGATATATATTTTGTTATAATTATAGAAATGTCATTTCAAAGTTTACCCAAGAAAAGGTAAAAAAAATTCAAGCATATAACTGTTGATGGCGCAGAAGATAATTATTAAAAAAAGTTATAAAATTATGATAAGATTTAAAGCACGAACGTTATTTACAAAAAATAGTTATACTCGAAATCTTGACAGGACCTAAAATATATCAGCAATTGGCTTAAAAAATGATTAAAAACAAAAACAAAAACAATAGAAGCAGAAATGCAAAATCATTAATGTCAGTTTCATAGCATTTTTTGTATCATGAGTCCGCAAAATATCAGCTTATATTCAAGGCACTACAATAAAAAGTTGCGAACAGAATTCGTAAGTTTGATACAAAAAACGAAAAAGGCAGTTGAATAAGCAGACTCTTGAGAAAAAACTGTTTATGCTGAGGAAAAAAAAAGAGATAAATGTAAAATTAATATCTACCTCTTTGGAGAGAAATCCATCCCAATTCACCTCCTTGAGCAAAGTTGATAAGAAATATATTTAAACGTAAGAAGAATCTGCATTTTTATGATTGCCTAACAAGAACAATACTTTTTTATCTATTGATAACAAATTGGTTTGAAAATTTTCTTCTCTTTTTCTTCTTTTTTCTTTTCTTTTCTTTTTTTTTTTTTAGTTTTGTTTGGCGATGGGTAGTAGGAGGTTACTATTTCAAGTCTATTTCAGAAAATTCACGAAATATCGCGATTAAGACAAGCTCAAGATGAAAAGAATTTATTACAAAACCTTACTAATTTGGTAGCTACAAGATTACTAAGAAATTATGTCGGTCTTCCGTTAAATCACAACCAGAATGTCAGTAATCTAGTAAAACTTCACAAAACAATCGAACACATTTCTTAGCTTCAGGCCAGGGCAAAGATTATGATCCTCATAAATATTACGTGTGTTCTTCGAAACAAAAAGATGTGCCGGTGGTTGTGGGGTTAGAGTGTCAGCCCCATTATACATAGGGAGTTTCATCGCGGGTTCGAGTCTATAATAATCATGGTAGGTGAGTTTAGGTCTCCATTATTTTAACATTTTGTTCCGCCCTGCCCGACGAGGCGTAAGTTTGGCAAGCAAAAAGGTGTGCGACAAAAATTGTTATGGTCGGGTTTTTTAACTCAGCAATTTTTTATATCAGTACTGTATTCTAGTGATCTATTTTCTCAGATGAAATAGTGTTAGGTATGAAATAATCTTGACAGCTTTTTTTTTTAATTTGATCAATATTGTAATGTGAAATCTTGATCGTATGATTAGGCAAATAAGTCTATGATTTTTTTACTTTTTATTTTTTTTTTTGTTATTTCATTTATTTATTTTTTTTAAGTGAAAGGTTCCTCTTGTAAAAATCTGAGGATTTTTTATACTAAGAACGCTAGAACATCATGATGAATATAACCATGTTGTCTTTTCTATAATAATCTTTACTTTCAAATTGTCAAATAGAAGCTTTGAAGTTTGTCATTGGCTGAGGAAAAAATGACATCGCGTATGTGGTATTAGGTGTTTGAGTTTTTTAAATAATGAGGGAAGTTCTAAGAAAAGGGTTTGCGAACCATGCGCCGTTTCCGTGTATTCCTAAACAAAAAGTCAATGCTTTCATTTTTAACACAACCCAGTTCAGAAAGCGAAAGAAAGGAGCGATAGGAAATGCATAGTTCAAACGTTCCAAATGATGATTCATAGACAAGAAAGACGGCGTAATGATGGACCGGAAAGTTAGATTGTTAAATTTTACAAATTGTGAGCTCCTAAGAACTGTAACCCTGGCTGCTTACCATGTCATCTACCGCGTTCTCCAAGGCGAATTTCCAATGCTCTTCCCGCCAGCCTTCCAGATGGAGATGCTCTGGAGATATTTCTCTGCGACTCGCTCCATTTGCAGGACTCTGTGACCTTGAACCTGACCTAGATCTTGACCTTAGAGCAGCAGCTACTTTTCGAACTGCCGACGGTGGCGGTCGTCCCCGGAAGCTGGCGGAACGAGGTCTTCCTGGTGCTGGTGAAGACAGCAAATTCTCCACGTCATTGCTGTCTGCCTGCTTGCCTGTTGGCGCTTGAAGGTATTTGTCTGGGGTAAAACTACGACTCCGCGGTCGACTTCCGGGGTCAGAGGGTGATGGCGAGACGGAGCGTGGTACATTACCAGTTTTTATAGGGACGTTTGAGTCCACCGTTACTGTCCACATCTTCTATCTAAAGATGTCATGAGTCAAGGATTCGGGGGTTTCTCCTTGTTTTCACTTCACGCATAGTTATTGTCATTAATTATGTGTTATACATGTCTCTGTCTTTGTGTTATTGAAGGGCAAGGCATATTTCAGTTGTCTTTTTTTTTTCATGCAGCTATTGTGTTTCAATTATTTTGAAAAAATTCAAATATAATTATTTCATGACATTGCAAGTTTTAAGATTTAACTCTTTTCCAAATCTTGCCTAATACATTCAGTAAAAGCTGGAGAATAGAACAAAGGCATTAAGTCTAAAAACAACAAAGCCGCGCAACCTAATACTTCACAATTAAAAAGCGAACGTTCAATACAGAATAAATTTAGTCTTGTAACTTTTTGACTTAAAAACCTTTATGATATCTAATACGGTCACCAAAAGTAACGTGTTGTTGTAAATCAACAATAATAAAAGAAGGCCATAATCAAGTTAGAAGAAGGAATCATAATGAAAAGGCCACAGTTTTGTAAGCTTATTTATATCGAAAAACGTATCTGATACCAATAGAGGTTGGGAAGGGTAATTTGACCAAGAGGCGAAGAAGCAATAAGATAGAGTCGCTAAGAATCTCTTTAAGATGAGTTAAAGAGTGGCTCTTTGTTCACCAAGAAAATTATCTTTTAGACATAGCATGTAAAGTCATATCAAAATTTATCTTGAGTTAAAATTCTGCCTCATCTTCTCGAGAAAATAATTAATAAGTTTGCGGTCCATGTGGTATATTGCCTCTTGAAATTTGAACAGCGCTTGTAGTTTTGGTGCTTTATGGACTGCTAACGTCCAGTTTTATTTTGTTTTTTGTCTTTTATTTTTTTCAGTAGGAAATTCAGAGTTAGGGAACACGGTTCTTAAATTTTTTTATAATAAGTAGGTCTGTTACTTTTTTCATTGAACATAATCTTGGTGCTTATGTGAAAACTTGTTTCGATATGATTGAAATTAATTTTTTTCCTTCATCCATAGCAGTCTTTTCAACCAAACATTTTCGATTTGTAATCAATCTTAAAAATGCGGGACTAGTAGAAATTGTGAAAGATTGTTCGTATATTGGTTTATGCAACATCTTTTATTTAACTTTGTGTGTATAATGTACGGGCAACACTAGCTACGCAATCAAAACAATTCATGAAACCCCATAAACATAAATTACACGTCAAGTTTTTAGATTTTTTTTTCTTGTTTCTCTTGCAAAACATAACGGCTAATAGAAATGCTTACTATTTTTTTTTAATCCAGATATGGTTATTTATCCTTTTCTTAATCAATTACTGCGTATGTACGAACAAATGGTCATCTGAAAATTGAGGCTCTTCTGCTGTGTTAAGCACTATTATACTTAACCTTCTATTGAGTGTTAAAAACTCTATTTAAAATTATTTAGGACACTAAATTAACAGTTTTCGCGTAGGCTTAACATCTTGCAAAGATTTAAAAGAGTCATTGGCTCAAGGTACCCAAGTGATCATAAATAAAATACTAACCTTAGAATCATGCTCAACGCCATGGGTGTTAAAAAAAAAAACCCAGTTGAAACAGAAAAAAATATATATCAATATTCATTTGAATGTTCATTCATGTTCCGATCCTTTTTCATATTATATGTGCCCATGATTTGAGATGGGTTTCATTTATTTATTTATTTTATTTTATTTTTTTTTGGCCTTTCGTTTATATCGTTATAAATATAAATCGAATTAATTGAAACGAAGACATAAAAAAAAAAAAAAAGTTCAGGCATGACATGCTTTATGAAAGACCATTTTACACTAAAGGATATGGGTTTAAATTGTTGATTTATATCATCTAGTGCTATTATTTTTTCCATGCCCCATTTCACAAGAAGCGATAGTCACAGAATTGATTCACATTCCATCTTCAAAGACCTATTTCTTACACCAGCGCTCACAGCACTATTGTTGTAAGAAAAAACAACAAAGCTATGATTGTACAGGTTTTTCATTTCCACAATTCTTAAAAAAAGTATTTAAGAGGCGTGACTATTTTGTCACAAAATCACTTATCTACAATAAGTATATCTAACTATTGAATTAGAAAGTTAAACGAATCTGCCGAAACTTCTTTAAGCCTAATTCACACTTACAGGCGCCTCCAGCGA
Organism: Elysia crispata; assembly: GCA_033675545.1. Taxonomy (NCBI): domain Eukaryota; kingdom Metazoa; phylum Mollusca; class Gastropoda; family Plakobranchidae; genus Elysia; species Elysia crispata. Next base: position 833,849 of record JAWDGP010003672.1, on the reverse strand, counting down.
TTTACAAATTAATTTACAAAAACTTCAAAAAGATCTCACAAAACTTCACATTTGCATAAGGTAAACAGAATAGATGAAATGTTGTGGAAGATATAAAAAATTACTTTCAACACCACAATCTAGTCTCACTAGTCCAAAGCGTCATGATTGAACCCAGAAAGCGAAACCAAAATAAGAGCTTATCGCTGCGTGTTGGGACGGGTCCGCGGCTGCGCGAGCGTCCCCTCACCAAGGATATTCCTATTTTTAAGTTATTTTGATACTTCCGAAACAAATACGCTTACATGCTTTTGTTGAGAAAGGCGCGCACAAAACAACTCTTTCACATTATTTTAAGATAAGAATGACTTTGTTTTATACCCTTTTATGTTTTTATAAGGCTCATATTTCCTTTTTCTTAGTTTTATTTGTAGACCTATTTTATGGAGGCAGCAGACCTTTCGTCTTAACATATAATAACAAAGAAGTGTGGATTAACAGCTAACTAGGTGGAATTTTCGAACTGCACTATGCTTGCGCCAATCTTTTTATCCTTCACCAGATCTTTTGAATGTAATAAATACGAAGATATTAAACTTTATCTTATTCAAACTTAAGCTAAAAATTCAAAGAAAACTTAATAGACTGATTAACAGCTTTTGTGCTTTGCGTAGGCCTTGAGGAAATTCGAAATTTAAACCCGGAATTTGACAGTTAAATCCGAGTGAATTTTTTTTAAATGACTGCTCGAAAAATAGTTTTGATGCTTATAAGTCTATCACATGTAGGCACACGTCAAGTGCGCCGTTAGCTTTTTTAGTTGCAAAAAAAGTAGGCCTATTTGAAAATACAAATATTTGTTTTTCAATGGTATGATCAGAATTTCAATAATCACAGCAGGCTGTTCACAGAACATATATGACAAAGTGGTTTTTAATAGTGAACAAAGATATTAAATGAAAATTGTATTGGCCGGTGATTCTTAAAAAATGCCACTTTAGAGGCTTGAAGCATAAATATGGCCCTCAAAATCTAGGATAACATGTATCTACACCACTTTAACAATCGCCAGCAACAACGAGAAACACTGCTCATACATAATAAAAACAATGGCAGTAGCAGTACAAGAGCAGCAACTATAAGAACAAAAAAAAATTAAAGCTTTCAAAACGAAATCCATTATGAAAATAACAATATTAGTGTAAAATAAAATAAAATCAAAACAAGGTTGCCAACATTCGCAGCATTTATAACATAATCGAAAGTGACATGTCAACAAAAACAATGATATTAAGAGCAAGACAGAATCAACAAAGTTAACACCAAAAGACCAGTTAGAACAACAGTGAATTTTGTCTCGCAACTTTTGTTTTGTTTCCTGATACTTACATTCACAAATGTATCTTCTAGATTGGACGATTTCATCTTTTCTTGTTCCTTGATTGGTCCGCTTTCTACACGTATTATCTATAACTATACCCTTATGTGACCACATCGTGCTGCCTTTGAAGATAATAACAGCAATATAAATGCAATGCGACCGGTAATTTTCAGGCCTGTTATACAGTCATAAAAACTCATGATATGAAGAAATTAACATTAATATGGGGTGATAGATATTCCTTTCGTTTCATATCAAGGTAGAATAAATTTATTCTTGGGTGTAACAAAAAAAAAAGCCAAGAGGAAATACATCTCGCACATCTGTTTATCTGCTCTCTCTCTCTCTCTCTCTCTCTCTCTCTCTCTCTCTCTCTCTCTCTCTCTCTCTCTCTCTCTCTCTCTCTCTCTCTCTCTCTCTCTCTTAAACCCTCCCCCCTTCTCCCTGTCCTTTTTTTTTTCTAAACACTTCATGGGGTGCTGAACACTACACTTTTGCAGTGCTTCATGTATAAAAAAGTTTAGTCGACTTCTTTTTTTAACGAAACGAATCAGTAATCACTAATCCAAACAAGGAAGCTGAACAAGTGACCGAAACCTGTCTTATCTTCCACTGCTCATAAAAATATATGTATATTTTTTCTTTGTTTTGTGCATTTATTAGGTGAATCTAGCACAAATAATATTTACCAACCGCACAAATAATCTAGATTCAAAATATTGAATTGTTTTACCCACAAGAATATATAAATTCTTGGCGGTATTAGGGCTAAGTAGGGAAATGTCCAACCCTCCTAGACCAGCAAGACCCCCTCCTAAGCCAGGTAACACTTTAGATATATTTCCTAGATTTCGTTTCGAGATTAAAATAATTAAAATGGGACCTTAAACAGAATGTAAAGCTCAAAGTTAAAAAATGAATCTCAAAAAGTAATTTTTTCCATGTAAAGTTTAGTTCTCACTGTAGAACTTGTAATCTACTATTTAGGGTGTACCCTATTTAGTACCCCGTAAGATTTGTAACGCCTGGCCATGTAGATCTAAAGTCTAGATTTAATCATAAATGTTGCTTCTTGTGTGTGCAGTTCAGTCAGTATTATTGTAGATATCGGCCAAACTCACCCTAAGCTTTAAAAATTGTATTTTTCTTATGAATTTGATTTGCTGAACACGAATATGAAGGTTTTATTTGTCGCAAATAAAGGAAAGAGTTCCTTTTAGGTAGGGACGGTTTTTTACAGTAGCAACCCTATAGTGTGTATCCTATTGGTGTGTAAATTAGTCCCTATCAAAAAGGAACTCTTTCCCAAATAAATACTTTTCAAGATATAAGCATTTTTGTCCTGCACTAAAACCCCATTAAACTACAAATTTTGATTTCGTCATGAAACATTCAATTGTGCCTTAATTTTTCAGAGTATCTAACTTTCTGTAGAAACATTGACGTACTCATTGACGTCTAGTTCAAATACATGCAGAATTTGAGAAATATTTTCTCTTTAACATTTTATTTCTGTTTGATCTGACTACCAGGCTGGTCACAAATCATTTGCCTTTTTTATTAAAATTGTCGACGAATAGAATGTAATTTACTAGATTCCTCAACTTTGTGAAAGAATGTGTAATGATTATTTATAAAAACCTGAACAAAATTTTAAAAAGTATGATAATTTGTGTGATTTTAAAGCCCAGGTGGCATGAATTTGTTATTTGATCTGCATCCACCCCAAACATTTTCATCATGCTGAATTGGTTTAAAAGTAAAAAAGTGATAAAATGATATGGTGGTTTTAATTTGCTAGATCAACATCACTATTAAAATATAGGTACCTACAATCTTTATTTTATTTTAAAATTATACAATTTAAACCTAGCAGTTGGTTTCATAAATGATAGATGGCTTGTTTGTAAATTCATTTATAAACTGGAATTTAATTTGCATTCTAATTTCCTTTAGGGAAAGTGAAAGTGGTTCGAGCACTCTACAGATATGATGCTCGGGAGGTAAAACTTTGTCAACTCTTTATGCTTAATAAGAAATTTTTCATTTTTCATAGACTCCTTTTTTGTTAAGACTTGTGACAGTAAATTTAATCTTGAAAGTTATACATTTTGTAAGTTGAGCCAGCAAGGAAGATACAGAAAAATCAAATGAGTAGCATTTGAGCATTGGATAGGCCCTTTTTGTACAAGTGTTGTTTGATAATGTAACTCTCAACACGATTTTTTAAAGATTTGAGTACAAATGAAGAAATGGTTGCGTTTCAGGACATGCTGTGTTGTTGTAGAGACTAGTTTGACTTTTAAACCATACTTTGCAGATGTAAATTATCTGACACATGGTATGGAACTGAAAAAAAAAGGAGATAAATTGTCAATAACATATACCTAAAAGGATGTTATTCTTTAATTTTTTATTTTATATAAATACTTTATATAAACCATGGATAGAATATATTCAATTATAGTTTATCTTTAAAAAAAAAAAAACTGTCATATTGGCTCTTACAATTTAAGATCGATTTCATTGGAGAAAAAATACAGGAAAACAAAAGGAAACATGAAATTATGTGTTTTTAAATGGGATTCAAGGGAAATGCAGATAGAAGGAAATTTTTGAACTTTAATTTCTTCCAAATTGCATTTCTATTTTTATGTGAGAATGCTTGGATTTTGTAGCTGTAGTATTCACACTCTGTGGTGTAGTCGGTATAGTAAGACCAAAGTGAAAGCCTTTATCTTTACATTGTAATTTTTGCATTCTTTTTAATGATACCTAATTTTCAACTGAAATGCACTTATCTTACTTTAGGCCTAAAGTGCTATGAGAGCAAATCTTAAAAAGGACTAGAAGTAGAAATTTTTGTGTAAAATGTATATTTTGTTTATTGCTTTGTAATGACACATCGTCGTTGTTTGGATTTTGGTGATAGAATGATGAGCTGAGCTTTGATGAAGGTGACACTTTGTACATTCTGGACATGAGCAACTCTGATTGGTGGAAAGCAAAGTGTGGTTCAAACATTGGTCTTATTCCCACTAACTATGGTTTGTGAACAATTTTTTTTTCATAGAGTGCTTTCTTTCCATTATGTTCTCCTTGAATTGCTCTATAATTTTAGATATGAATAGTCTAACTAATGCTGCTTGGTCCCTTGGGCAATACATGGCAGCAATCACTTTTCCTGCCCACAGTACTTTAGGAGAGCCTTTTTAAATCTTCAAATTGCTTTAATCTAGCGTAGAAACTCTTTAACTGTTTGTATTCTAATGCATTTAGTAACAATATCTTTTTAAATAAGAATTGAATTCATAAGATTGTTCACCTGTTTTGTTTTTGTATTTTTCAGTTGAAAGCAACACAGAATCAGTAGATCATCCTCTCCATGATGCGGCCAAGAGAGGAAATGTAGATTTTATGCAAGAATGTCTAAGAAATGGAGTAAGATTTATGTCATTAATTCTGATGCGGTCAAAATAGTCTCAGAAGCTTTAGATATATCAATTTCTTATGCTTTATATTCTTAGATTGAGCAGAAAAGGGCCTGTAAATTTACTTTCTTTAAATTATCATTCTATTCCCCACAATATTGCAGGCAATGCTGTGGTTTTGTAAGTTTTGCAAAGACATCTAGAGATCTTGTTGGTCAACATTAATTGGTTTCCAGGTGTAAGGCAATTGATAAACAGGCAAAGACAAACTTCTTTCCCAGCATTAAATTCATTTTTAATAACAAAATTATTTAAGGAGGTATACTGTTTTTATCAATGCACTGATCACTATGAATAATTGAAATTTTTGTAAATTTCATGAGTTATTGGAGTAAAGAAATACTTTTCCTTGTATCCTTAGGCTTCAGGAAATGGGGTCAAAGAAAAACAATAGTATTGCTGCATCTCTGAAATCACTGAGAATCTTATGAAAGTATAGGCTAAAGCTTAAATTAGCTCTTTAGCTTCACTAGCGCATCAACTGTTCGCGATTGAATGTTGTTGGAGCTTAAGCTTTGTTTAGTTAAAAGTTTCAATGCTCATTGCTTTTTTGGAATGAGTTTATTTCTTCAATATGGTTTTTGAAAAAGACATGTACTTGAAATAAATTTTGTTCATAATGCTTAAACCCTTCTTTTGAAGCATGTGAATTTTTTTCTGCAAAAACCTGTTTTGCATTTGGAACTTAAGATAAATATTTGCTGGAGTTAAAGAAAAATTTTGCAATGACAATTGGACATTTTCTTGATTATAGAGAAAAATTGAAATATAAACACTTTCCCAATGCAGGTGTCTGTGAATGGTCTGGACAAAGCTGGAAGTACACCTATACATTGGGCAGCGCATGGTGGTCACATGGATTGCCTTAAGATCTTACTGGCAGTGCCCAACTGTCAAATCAATGTTCAGGTAACCATGTGCATATATCCTTTTTTTTTTTTTTGTTAATACCATTTCATGTTCATTTGTAACGAGGCAGGAAGATCAAAGAGGCGAAGATCCTGGTGAGTCAGTTTATCAACAATTGCAGTGTTGGGGTAGCATGTTTCTATGAAAGAAACCAAGATTTCCACTTATGTTTAATTATTCATGGATTTAAAAGTAAAAATATGGTTAAAACTTCCAGCTAAAATTTGTGGGTGTCTTCATCTGAATAAGAAACAATGCTTTATTACTTTGTGTTGAAACTATTTTACTTATCACTTCATTCAACAGAATAAGCTTGGCGACACACCTCTGCATTCTGCAGCATGGAAGGGTCATGCAGCAGTTGTGGAAACACTACTCAGTAAAGGTATTGAATTTCTTAGGATATTTTGAAAATTGGTACTTTTTTTTATTGCTTTTTTTTTTTTAATCAAATTCAGATATCTGAAAATTACATATGCTTTTATTATTTATGTCTAGGCTCTAAATTGCAAAAAACTGTATTAGGTATGAGTAAAACACTGAAGTTTTCACACATATTTTTAGTATTAAAGATCTGAATGGATAGAAACAAAACGTATTGTCTTTGGTATAAAACACATAAGCATGAAATAAGTAATAAATTTGGTTAATATTTTAATTCTGCCTCATCAAAGTATTTTTCAACTCTGATTTTTTTTTAAATGAAGAAAAATTTGTTAATTTATAACTCAATGTCACACACACACACACACACACACAAAAATGGATAAAGATTTATTGGTTTCACATTTCACATTAGTTACACACATTCTTATTGGTCGCCTATGACTTACAATTTAGATTTGAATGTGATAATATGACTATTTGGATGTTCATTCATGCACCAGTTTCTCTGGTGTTATGCTTTAGTGAATGGCTGTTTTTGCCTCTGGACTGGAAACTCTGCTAATCAAAACTTAATCTTTCTTTGCTAAATAATGATGACAGCTATTTCTTTCCTTCTCTGACTATTCCGTTTTGTTCCTCAATGTAAAATGACTGACATGCCAGGTTCAAAACAATTTTTTTATAGAAGTTCTTGGATGCTGATGATACCTATGCTTGAAGATATCTGAGATTCCAGAGAGGAACTTCAACCCATCTTTCTCTCTCCTATCAATCAGGTGCAAGAGCAGACATGAGAAACAATGAGGGAAAACTGCCTCAAGATCTTACCAAGGATGCTGAGGTGGCAGCTCATCTCAGGCAGGCTGGTAAGTCTTGACATGAGGTCTGTTGAAAGAGATACATTATTTTGACTTTGTGGACTAGGGCAGAAAAAAAAAATGCCTAAACATGGCTTGGAATTGTTAGTCAGTATCAAAAAGATGTAATTTCAAGGCCCTCATTCCTCTCCATTGGTTTGCTTCACTGCGGAAATGTTACAGGTAGTTGTTGGGCATTCTGTGTTAGAGAATTCATCACAGCTTTAATTTCTTCTATTTTTCATGGTGGTGTTTCCATTTTTTTTATCTAGTTGCATGTCCACAAAGTAATCTGTTCATTGCTATTAAATGTTTGTGGTGTTCTAATTCAAATAGCATATTTACTCTGGCAATGGATATCGTTTAATAATTATGATTGTTTTATGCTTGTAAATCATTTTAAGTCGACTACTGCATCAGTGGAAAACAACATTGCTTTCTTTGTGAATTCAAAAGTCTTCAATCTTAGGTCAAAGTGATATACCTTCTTTTTATAACTTATCAAATCTAGGTGAAAAAGTTATTCAATCTTGCTCAGCTTTACAACTTAAAAGGGAAGTAAAAAATGTTTTTTTAAACATATATATGTTTATTTGACAGCTATACAACATGCAAGCCTTCATTCTTGTTTATTTTTTTCACAGCTGGAGTTCAGGCTTCAAGGTATGCAGACGAGTATGATGATGAGGACGATTCAGACTGAGTTGTTGCAAGAGAGAGGGTGTCTTGGGGATTTAGGTCAGAGATGTGAGATTTTGCTCTTGCAACCAGTACAAATGAGATAAATTACCCTAATCCAAGGAGTATGGAACAGACATTTTATACTTATTTCATCTTTTTTTGGACTTCTTGAAATGCCATAAAAATAATCTCAGTCATCACTCATGGTGGACTGTGCTTGTAAGAGTTCTTAATGAAGCACTTCATCACTGTTAGAGGACTGTAAAACATCCACAATGTCTTATTTCTATTGTCTGACTCATTTGGACTAGGTTCAAGATCACAGCAACATATATATTATATATCAGCAATACGATCTCATGTGTTGTGATTCCACACACGTATAGATCTGGTATATCATTTCCGTATCTTAGGCTTATGTGTCTTGTGTTTGCTGTATCTTAACACAACTGTGAGTATATTTTCTCTTAGACAAATGATTTATAAACTTATACTATCAAAATCTTATCTTTAATGCATTCAAGATTGATTAATTTAAAAATTCCATCTTGTTGGTGATTTTAGATGAAGGAAAGCTATATTTCCACTGCTATTTAATGCTTCACATTTATAAGCATATGAACTGAGAAATGATAAGTGTTACAATGTGTTTTTAAATGAGAATTTCAAAGTCATTTATATATAGATGAAGAAGCAAAGTGTCTTAGAAACTTAAAGAAAGCTCTTCTTTATTTATACTGCAGCAGTTAGAAGTGTGTCTAAGTTTTAAAAATATTTCATTTGTTGATTTGAAAATTGTTCATTTGTGAAATTTTCTATCTTAAGAATTGTAAAAAAGTGCCTTGATAATGCACTATAGTACATTCTTTACCCATCATATCAAAATGATAATGATTAAAAGAACAAAATTATAAGCTTTTTATTTACAAGCAAAGTGATGCAAGTATAATGTTTTCTTTCTTTCAATTGATTAAAATTATTTTTTTAATCAATCTGTAATAAAATGTTCATTCAAAATATTTAATATTATTTGTTAATGCACACTTTTGTAAGGTAATTTAATAAGTCTGCAACACTTTCCAAGCATGTAATATGCTTTCTATTTTAAGAATTATTGGGACTTGCTGTTTTCTTTTTTCTTTTTCTTTGATGGCAGAAAGGAATTGAGCATTGTTGAAGATAAGAGGTTGTTTTTAGATATGATGGTCTGTTGGTGCAGTCTTATGAGCATGTCTTGCATTCCTATGTTCAAAACAGTTGTCAGTATTTTAGTGGATAAAAAAAGCAGATTACTGGGAGGCGAAAAAAAATGCAGTTTTAAGCTATATTTCTACCCTGGCTTGTTAGTAGAATATATATCTAAGAAGAGTGTATATCTATCTATGAGTGGGCATTATACCAAACATAATTTTAAGGGAAGAATTTCTAGATCTTTTGACGGCCATGTCATTTTGATTTTTTTTTGTTTAGACAGTATGGGTTTGAATTTGAATGAACTGAAAACTAGCATTGCTTCTATATATGCTTTTTATCATACATGCTACCTCAAGTTACAGCAAGATATCTGAACTGGATGAAAAGGAAGCGAACAGGACTTCTAAAATATACAGAAAACGGTAGTAAAAAATGAAAAAAAACCCAACTACATAGCCAGCTTGTTCTAAGTCTGTTGGTTGCTATTCAAATAATTTTGCTTTTAAACTTAATAATTCAGATTCAGTCTTCATTGTGACATTTATGAAGGTAAAGTGCATTTTTCTGCTGTAAGAACTAAGATACCCATTATAAGAAAAGCAAAGGTTTCAAAAAGAAAAAAAAAATCAGGGAATAGATATGCTTTCTTACAATGAGCACTGATAGCCATCCATTTCCCTCTTTTACAGATTTCTTTTTGTTGCATGAGGTGCCACAATTTTAAGCTTTGCTCTGAACTATTATAATTAGCTTGTATGGCATATTTTTACTTAAAAATTTGCATATGTGAATGTCAGCCAATTTTGCAAGATGATACTCTATGACTTTTTAACAAGTACAAAGTGTTCACTTCATGTGATATACACATATTCATCACTAAAATTTTTGTTTTCTTCTGTGTTGTTTTTGACTTTAACAATAAAATAATATGCTTTGACTTTCTTACACCTGTAATTTGTCTCAAATCAAAGTCTAAATCTTTCTCCTCTTTTGTCTTATGACAATATGTAAAACTAATTACTGTTTCAAAAGCCTCAGAGTTTGAAAAATAGGCCTGATAAGTTTTTAAAAAATGTATTGTATGAGGCCATTAGGTGGTGCTGATCAATTTTTTCGCTTTATTTCTTTCAATTTCAATTATATTACACTGTCTCTCTTGTGAAGATCTGGGATCTTAGTTCTTTCATACACCACCAATGTATTTTTCACCTTTTTGCATTTATCCAAGTTTTAAATATACAATGTAGGCCTTATTGATAGTTCAAGTTGTTTCAAATTACTATTTTGTACATATAGATATGTGGTTTACTCGTATACAGATAAAAATTGCTTTTATGTCTTTGCATTTTGACTTGATTTGCTTTGCAATCTGTACAATAATACCAATGGAATTAGACATAAAAAATTATATGACTAGGAGTGCCTTTTAATTCAGCTCTCACTGGTGAAGATATGCAAGTTTGTATTCATTGATTCAAACTTTTCAAACTGACAGTATAACAATATCTCTCCATGAGGCCAACAATTATGGGCTGGGATATTTGTTGTCCTTAGCAAGGGGGAACCTGTCCAAGATTTTATAATTTTATTTTCAATGTGGGTCCTGAATTTCTAGCATATTGAAACCTAATGCTGTTGGCTTCCCTGTGACATGTATTGCTTTCATCTGATCTGTAGGTCAAGTTGAAAATTTTCCTTTTAAATTATACAGTGGAATGCTCAAACTGAAATTCAAGGGACTGCCAAAATCTTTTTGGTTTAATCAGAGTAAATTATGAATAAAAAAAATCAATTGATCAAAAATCATTTTTGTTTAACAGTTGCCTCTTTTTTTTTTTGTACTGTACAACCACATATTGCAATCTTTGTTGTAAAATTTTTTTTTAATTGAAGTTGGACGAGGTTATGGGTCAAAAAAATAGATGTCTAAAAGAAAAAAAATCTCATTATCTCTTTTTCTTTACTATTAACAATCCTTTTAAATATCGGACAAGTTGGCACTAACATCAATTTTGGCTGTCATTTATTTACAAAATGCAATGCAAATGAAATAAACTGATGTAGTGTAAAAATTACTCTGAAAAGTATATTTTCTTCACGATTTATTTTACTTATTTGTAGTTATTGTGAATTTGAAGTGAAAATACTTATTATGTTTCAAAAGGACTGTTTATAATGCGCCCTATTTTAGCAAGGTTGCAGGGTTTACTGTGGTCTTCAGACAAGATGTTAACTTTCATTACCCTAAGTGAAAGTGAGCTCTTATTCACGAAGGACAAATTACAAACACCATTTCAAAAGGAAAAAAAAAGAAGTACGTCTATTGTTCGCATAAGTTTATTCCATACTAGACCATTCCTGTTTACACTGTCTGATAAGCTGAGTCACTTTGTGCTGGTCTTGCAAACAGAAAAGCTTCACATGTACAAAGCTTTTTTTTTCTGTGCCAACTACATGATGCACTTCAAAGAAAAAAAAAAATGAAAGGCAATATACTTAAATAAATGTAATGTACATCTTTATACATAATTATCAAAAACATAGAGACAATATTATGATATAATAATTTGTGAAAAAAAAGGGGAAAAAAATTAAAATGTACGGTACTGAGCCTCTCTGGTTCATGTGCTTTACAACTAAGACAAACAAAACAGATGTCAGAGCTTTGATATCTGAAGCCCCGGTCCCATATTATGTGATATGTACTCATAGATGTACTGCCATAAGAGAGATAAATTTAGAGAAGTTACCCTTGCGCCAGAATGATATCTGTCAAACACTTACTTCAGATATGCATACTTGGAAGAAAAAACAATTAAATTCAGACTTCTGAATCATTAGTAGAGGTTGCAAAAATAACTCTGCAGAGTGTGCTTTGAGTGCTTAATAAAGCAAGCAAGATGAGCAGTCATGTTCAAGAAACAATACTATTCAGTATGAATATATACCAAAATAGTTGTCTCTTCCTTTGAATGAGAGACCATTAGTAGAACACATATCAGAGAAACATGATTAAATATTGGCACTGTAATATGCACTTTTCAGCAAAACAATAACACTTTAGTAATCCTAATCATCTTTCCAGAAGCCCAAAGCTTTTAAAGCACTTTTTTCTTCTTCTTTTACATATGATTAACAGTTATAACAGTTATACTACTTTAGTCCTCAATGTATTCATTTTTCTGTTGGAAGGTCAGAGATCTTTTTAAACAAACATTGGGGTTCTTCTCACATTAATTTTTTTAACCCAAAATTGAAGATGAATCTTGTTTTGTTTTCATCTCTTGACCACCCATTAATTTTGAAAGCCATACAGAAAAAGGTATATAATTATATATATATATATAAATAATTAAAGAAAACAAGGAAAATGCGATAACCGTATAATAATCACCTGCACCATATTGAGTAAGTACTGAGATAGACATAAAGGGCTATTGAATTGTCAAGCTAAAATAGGATAACAATATCACAATACAGTCACTTTATAGAAAACGAATCATGTAAATACTCAAATGGCTGATCTTTGATTTAAAAAAAATTAAACTTACTTTCTTTTTCCTCTAATTGACGGTTTTCTACATGACACATTCACAAAGGCAGAGCTGCTCTTCATAAAGCACATCTCAGTAAGTTTCATGCCACACAGTACATAAAGTTACTCTGACAGAATACAACTGAGACCTATAGGATGTCACTCTCACTTTTTCATTGCATAAAATTCATGCTAAGATGAACTCAGATCTTGATGAGATTTAAAAAAGAAAAAAACTAAAAGTCAACTTCCAGATTCTTAAAAAAAGTTTTTTGTTTCCTCAAAGTAACTGGAAAATGAGTATAATTAGAGATTTGTTATGATTATTTTGTTCCAGGCACAAAATCTAATGCCATCCACACAACACAATTTTTAATTATCAATTGTCAATTGCAGAGGAAAAATAATGAAGTTCAAATGATTGAAACATACCCCTGTTGGATTTCGCAACAGATACATATATGTTGATTTTACTGCTCTTTTATAAATGACAAGGCTAAGAGAAAAGATATACAAATGACAAATCATTTATAAAAACTTACAATTTTTGCCCTCTTGTCATTCGAAAATATTGGTCTGTCAAACTTGGCATTCATCTGGACTGTAAATATTCATCATTTTACCAGGTTTTTTTAAAAGAGGACCCCATAGAAATGGAGCTGATGGGGGAAAATTATTTCATTGTGCAATTCACACCTTGAATTTAACAGGAATTTTGTCTTTCCCAAATCTAATTCTTGTTACTTCATATTTCTCTCAGAAAAACTCTAAAACAAAGAATTTGTTTTTAATATGCAATAGCCATAAGAGTCATAAAATTCAAAGATGTGAAAGGAAAGAACAATACTTAATATTGATCTTTCATAAACATGGATATGCATGCAAAAATTAAAGTATATACTTGATATATATATATATCCCAGTATCTAATGCAAAACATATACATTACACTATATAAAGCCTACGCTGTTTGATAAATTATCGAAATACTAGTTGTGTGCAAAGAAAAAATTTAAAGTGGACAAAGATAAAATGTAAAACTTAACCTTTTAGCATAATAGAGCAAAATGTGGTTGAGCATGACAATGCATCCACTGTTACAAAACTTTACATAATCTGAGATAACTAAAACTCTGCAAATGGACTTTCTTTCAGCTCAGGACACTAAAACTTGAATTTGAACCGGCTTATTTTTTGCTCGAAAGACTTGGGGAAAAAAAATATAGATTTAATCTTGGTCAAAAAAGTTGACATAGAATCAGCTGAAATTTTTTTTTTGACTGAACATGTATCTCAAACTAGAGATTAAAAAATAATTGAGCTCAAAGGATAAACATAATTTGAAAGTAACTTTACAAATAGTTGTGATAAAACTAGATTAAGACAGAAACTATTAAGAACTAAATACCTTAGACACAACTTCATTTACCATCGAGTATTTCTGCTGGGTTACAGAGCATAATTTAAGCTTTACTGATATAGACAAACAAAGTTATAATAGAATTTGTATGAAATATCATCATATTTATATATTTGAACCATCTCAAATGTCACAGCCAGCAAAAATTAAGGTACCACAGAGCATTATGATTGAAGGTTTTTCTTTCACCTATGATTGCACACTTCATTGCTATTATTCTAGTCCAGTGAAAAAACTATACATGAATATTTCAATTTTCAGGCATCTTCACAAGAAGAAAGTATTTCAAAATCGAGTTACTATTTTAGGCCAACAGAGTCTGTGGAAGACACCATCCAATTTCTAATTTTAAAAATGTAAAGGGTATCAGAGGAACAAGAAATGTTAAGTTAATGCAAATTAACAAAAAAAACAAAAAACAACATAAAGTATGAAACAGGGACAGGAACAAAAAAAAAATGTAGATTTAATGTTGTTTATACAGTAAATTACTCATCATAAATTTGGAGCCTAAAGAATTCTTTTGAGAGTTCTATACCATTCGTTTGAACATGGAAAACAGCTAAATGGCAGGATAACTAGGAGTTATCAGGATTTCAAATTAACAGTTAATTAATTTCAATACTGATAATAATACAAAAAAAAGCAAAAAAAAAAAACAACAACCTTCAAGCGTTGTTTTCTTTTAAATATCAGTGGTTCAAGATATCAAAATTTTATTTCAATAAATTCTATATTGAATGAATTTGAGTAATTAGGTTTGAAATGTCAATTTTCGTCAAGGTGTCATTTGCATTAAAAAACTTCAGTTTCTATTCTTCAATACCAGCTTCGATGAATGCATCTCGGCCTGTTTCAACTTGAATTTCACTTTTTCTAAGAAAATAAGATATTAAATAAAGGTTCAATTTGTGTAAGATCCAAAAGCACATTACATTTTGTTTTAGTTTTTTGTTGTTTTTACTACACAGAGAAGATATAAAACTGATCTAAGTCCTCGTTAGCTCCTTTCTACTTGTTTGTACTACTTAACTGCTTTTCAGTGAGTGGGCAGTACATACATGTGAATTACCTGAATTGAAAGACATACAAATGACAAGTCAACAAGATGTACAAATATCAACAGGGCAAAATCACTTCAGTATGATGGGTATGTCCCATTATAACCTAAATATTTTGAAGAAGAGAAAAAAGACGTAAGATGTTTAGGTAATACAATTAACCAAGACAATTATTTCTATGACAATGAAAATATTTAAAATAATCAAATCATTTCTTTAATTAGTACAACCAGACTAAACAAAAAAGCACTAAAAAATGTTTTTGTTCCAAAACGGCATGTCAGGTTTCAGTCTATTTGCCATTATAAACCAAAAAAAATGCAAAAAGTTACAAAAGAAAAAAAAAATTGCACAGCACAATTTAGAAAAAATTAATTCAGACAGGACAAAATACAAACAATAAGAATAAAAAATGTATTTTCTTGCTCATGTACCTTTGTAATTGTTCATCTTATGTAATCTCCATTATCACCATAAGTTAAAAAACCGGACAAATTCTGTGATAAAAGATTTCAAAGGGAAACCGCTTGAGGAAGTTCTCAACACACATAAACCTGAGTATAAACATGGTTTCATTTGTTCTGTGGCAATCTGGGGCGATTATTTTGTTTGCTCAAATCCTACATTTTAGATACATGAGTGCTTCTCCAAACAAAAACCTACTTAAAATAATGTATGTTTATCAATACAAAATTTATGTTTTTTTAGTTTTCTGTCTGTAACCATTATCAAAATATATAGAAAAACTTATTTTCCCCATGCTCTTCTTAAAACACAATTGAACCTACAAGTACACATTCAGTGCGGTAATAATAAAAAATTTCCTCAGTTAGTTTTGGGTCTCATTACAATGGATAACCAAAATCTGTAAAGGTTAGGGTTCTCGTGAGAGAGTTGATTCCTGCTATCACTCACATCCTTTAAAACTCTTCCAAGCTCTAATATTTTGACACATAAATCTGCACTTTGACAAAAAGCCTTTAATGCCTAAAAAGAAGTAATCTATTCCCTAACACTATGTAAAACACCACCACTTTTGATAAAAGACTTTGGCACTCATTGTTAAGGGTACTATTCACCCACATTTTCCATATATGAAACATAATTCTACAAAAATAAAAAATAAAAAGATCCTTTTTACGCATTTTTTTTACTGTTGTTCCAATATATCATTTTTTTCTTGCAACATGTGACAGCAAAAAGTTTCTTCATTTGCGGTCTGATATTTCCTTTCTTCCAAATCCCACAACATGTTCCTTTGAATGACATTTCTGGCACCATTCACATGCATGAAGCATTTGCTGTCTATTAATAACAAGTTATCAGGTCATAAAAACCTTCATTCAATCACTATCACAGCTCATTCATCATTTTCCAGAACCTGAATCCCATAGTCTTTAATTGTCTTACATCCCCTAAGTCTTTCTCAGGGTTTCATATGACTTTTCCAGTATCCATAATCGTTGTGCCTTGAAGCTCCAATTTTCTTTTGAGGCTCATTAAATATAAATATGATAAATGTTTCCAATTTGTATATCATATTTATGGCAACATTTCCCATCATTACCATTTTATTTCTTTGAATGCAAAAAGAATTTGTTGCAACATTTCCAACACTTTTAAGAAGTACTGAATATGTAGGAACACATAAACAGGGAGTCGTATCAAGGATACTAGTCACATTTTATGCAGAAATGCAGTTATCTTTATATCAAATCAACCTAAGAGTTCACTTCAAAGAATAATCTGTGATTGTTTAAAACATTCACTTTGTAGTCTAAATATACGTCAATAGTATCTGACCCTTTGTGACGACTTTTCATGGCAGGCAAAAGTAGGTCCTAAGATGCTTGGCCAGTCTTATGTTTATTATAACAAAATAAACTATTGAATCTTAAACAAAACACATACTTTAGATAAACTAAGTCAGAGTGACCTCCCCACCTCCTTTCATCCTTGAAATTGACAATGGAAAGGAATGACATTTACAGCTGCTGTACACATAAATGATGAAATCTTTAAACAGTGCAGGATTTTGTTTCAATAGAAGAGAAATTGAGTAATGTTGTAAGATTTTGAGGTGATTTTCAACAGTGCATGTATATGTGGATGAGCATATGCTCCTGTACACAAAATTGCAATATGAAATGAATGGATATTTTATGTGAGGAATATATTTTAGTTGAATAGAATGTACATGTAGCACATACAGACAAGATAAATCTCACTTTCACATACATTTGTATAATTTACACTATTTGAAGTCAACAACAGATGTGAAACAGTGGGCATTTATAAAATCTTTTTTTTTTTCAACTGTGTAAGAAAATCTAGATCATTTTGGACAATATTTTGAAATATCTTTGACACAAGAAAGAAAGAAAAAAAAAGAGAGCGAGAGAGAGACAAACTTTATGAAAAATGAAAAAGAAAGAAGTCACGTAAGGAACTGGCCCACTAAACATTCATGAACCACAGTATTGAAACAATTGAAGGAATAAAAAAATGATGCTCATAAGACCAGTCACAGGTAAATATAACATCAAATTTGCAAAGTAAATTTTGTTTCATTCACCTTATATTTTTGTGGAATAAGGCTAAAAAATTTATTATTGCAAAGAACGATGTCTTAATACTTTATACTAAAAAGTTTAAGACTGATGAATGACTGAAAAGACTTGCGAGTCACCTCCATATGACCAGTGAAAATATTCAGGGAATCAAACCTAGTAGTTATGAGGAACTAGACAGGTATGTTTGCACTCTGTGTAAAAGGCATGATTTCTCACAGACAATTACAAAAGAGCAAAATTTGCTATTTTTTTCCTATCAAATAGGAAAAAAGGCTGCTATCAGATAACACTATATTAAAAAAAATTGAGACGTTCTGGAATATCTACCACTCCCCCCAAAAAATAAAAGCAAAATGCTGACCTGGGGAATACATGCCTAGCTTTCTTTTTTTTTTTTTATAAACTGCCTTTTTTACACACAAAAAAAAACAAAAACGAGATGGATATCACTGGTTCAGTTTTGAGTCATTCTTCTTTAAAACAAGAAAAATAGCAAGATAGTTAATGAGAAGGAGAGAAGAAAGACCAATTCAAATCATTATGAGACAAGGGCAATAAGTTAACTTCTATCCAAACAAATGAACAGAATAAATTGCAAATCTAGAGAAATCAAATCAACTTTGTAAACTTGACTCATGGGGACACACCGAGAATCTTGCTTATCTCCAGCTATGACTCCCATTGTAGCTCGTCGTATATTCTATCAAAGCAATCATTCATGTAGTAAAACTGAAACAAATAAACAAGAAAATGTATGAACCTGACAGGAAATTGAATGGTTATATTTGAAAACTTACTGGTACCAGGTAACAACAAAACTGTGCACAATCTTCATATTTAATAGAAACGTGTAACATGGACAATTAACAATTGACAAAGCCTCAAAATTCAGTTGAAACATTTCCTGTTACAGGGGTGAGTTATGTAAGACAATTTATAAAGGGGCACTAAAAATTATACCTGAATTAAGTCTATCAAATATACTACTCTTGTAGAATGCATTTCTTTATCTGTCTATAGTTTTAAATTAATGACAGTTGCAAGATTTCAGTTACCAACAAAGAAGTAATTTACACAGCTCAAGTTTCAATTGGATGTTAGCTTCCCTTCCATCCCACACAAAAGAAAAATGAGCTCAGAGGTAATAAGATAGTGGAGGACAAGGTAGACACTAAATTTACAGGCAAAGTTTAGAATGGTGAGAACTTTATATTGCTTTACAACACCTCCAGAAAAATTTTAAAGTCATCATAAACAGAGGCTTCAATTCCTGGCATAATTCTACTGCTTGAAATCTCCACTTATATTTCTATGAAATTAAAAATTTCCAAAGGAAAGGTAAGCTCAGACTGAATGGCCACCCCATCTTATATTTCTCAATGGCACTTCAGACAGCATAAAAAGTAACATTCAAGCTCTGCAGAAAGTCCTATAGACTTCAAATTTGAAAATAGAGAGTCCTATAGACTTCAAATTTGAAAATAGAGTGTTTTTAGTAACATCTTCTCTAAAATGGAATAATAATAGTCAACTGCAAGAGGAATAGGAGGGTTGCTTTACCCAGAGTATTTTAGAGCTCTCAAATTCAAGGAAATAGGCTGAGGTTCATGAATCTTTATTAAGATTGAATTTTAAATAGATATGGAGACATTTTCTTTTTTCTTCTTCTTTTTTTTTTTTTATTATTCTTACATTGGTTTCAATGGCCTCACCCGTTAAGCAATCAAAAAAAAAAAAGAAAAACCAACACAATCAATGATTGACTGTCAAAGAAAGCGAGACAGATATATTCGACTCACATATGGTGTGAAGATTTTGACTAAGCGAGGCTTTTTCCCAGGTCTGTTGTACTCAAAATTGAAAGACATTCCTTCCTCATCCACCTCATAAGACTTCACATCCTTCCAATTAAACTCTATCACCTGAGACTAGAAGAGCAAGGAGAAAGAAATATCTGTTATTGTATCTTATGATTGTAAAATTACATTCAAAATTGAATTATAATGAGAAAAGCATGGTGCTAATTTTCTGCCACATAATAATTAATATATGTCTCCTTAGAAGTACATAAAAATCTGATCTTGGAAATTTGAATATGAAAAAAAAACCAGTCGCTCAAGATAGAGATTTCCCTTTTTCCTAACAATTTTAGAGGACTAATAATTACAATGTCCCTAGTTAGTGTTACGATCATAAGGGAATATGATGCAATTTTCATCCTAGACAATGCATTGTTCTAAATGTCAAACATTTTTTAATGTGAAGATGGTGACACTCGCGATGTTCAGATTGGTTGCAAGACTTATGTCACTTCATAAGCCACATGTTAATAAGCTTAAAATAAAGAAACAATTCACTCATAACTAGCTTAAAAAAGGGTCAAGATTTCTGATCTCTTATGGGGAAAAAAAGCTTAAAATAAAGAAACACTTCACTCATAACTAGCTTAAAAAAAGGTCTGATTTCTGATCTCTTGAGGGAAAAAAGGTTTAAAATATTATGAAAAATCTTTAAAACATTGAAGAAATACTTTTGAAATATTTGTACCTATTTCTGCACATAAGAAAAGGACATAATTAGACCTTATTTTGCCTTATAAATATGATTGAGGTGAGAATTTCTTTTTTCTTTCAGTTAAATAAAGAGAAGCAACAAAATGTCTTGGATCATGTTAACTGACCTCTACCACACCGTCCTCTTTACAAGCTTGCAGCTTGAATGCTTCCAAGCCAATGATGGCCATCACATGACCATCTCGCCTCGAGTCACACGCGCAGTGGGGGAACATGATCTCTGAGTAACCCTCCAGGTGCCGCACAGTCTTCAAATACTTTATGCAGAGGAAGGAAAATGACGGTCAAGGTATGGATCATGCAGCATAAGCAAAACATGGTAACAAAACAAATAGGACAATGTTATAAAAGCGTCTATAACCATTGTAACCTATAAAAACATATCTGTTTAATAGTTTGATATTGCACAAACCAACACATTTTGTTGAGTTTTAGGCAGAGTGAAATTGAATAGAAAAACAAACAGCTTTACAGCACAGGCCCTAATAAGCTGAACATTACATATCTTCTTTTACAGTTATCTGTTTTTCAGCCAAATTTTGGTTGATAAAATAAGGAATAGCTTTCCAGTTAACAAGTTCTATGTCTGATATAGTAACAGAGTTACGACCTGCATTACGAGATCAGGTTTACCAAGAGATTCCGGCAAAAGATTTATTTTTTTCCCCTGAAGTTTTCAATTAATCAGGAATTCTGGAATTCTAGACTTTGTGAAGAATTTGGCCGTTCAATACCTAATAGTATTATTTTAAAATAAAAGGAAAAAAAAGCGAAAAAAATTTGAGAGTTTCTGTTCTTTATGGACAAGACATTTTTAATGTGTTAGGAGAAGCATACAGCATGCAGAAAACCAATGGAATTGTAAAGGAAAAAAAAGAAATACAGTGACTGTTATAACTATCTTGACATACTGCCATCAAACTCAAGAATGGGCAAGTATGTCTTTCTTTAACTGACACTGCAATGTTGGCTAGTTGTTTCAAATTAGTTTCCCCGCATAAATATCATAGGAGCAAACTCAATTTTCAAAATTTTAAAGCATTGTTCTACATGATATATACAGCTCAAGAGTTTTCTCACATGTGTTCCAAAAGACCTGCTTATGTCATATTTGTTCACATGCTAACTGCTATAAAATGTGTTGAAATAAAATTTCGCTGACCTGCACAACATATTTTGTTTCAGCAATATATAAGCAGATAAAAAGTAAGCTTCAAATTAAATGCAGATTACCTCCATGGAATTCTCTGCTTCTTTGAGGGCTTTTAGCTCATATAATTTGTCTTCAGCTTTGATGACTCCTTTGTTTGCATCATCTACTGCCTGTATGTGAGAAAATAATAACAATAAAGTATCCATTCATAATATTTATATTTCTTTGTATGGCAATACTAAGCTTTTCCTATGAATTGAAGGTATGAAAATATAAGTTTAATTTCATATGGAAAATTCAGTCATGAATAAAAAGATGTTTCAGATTTTGCCACACCATAAAATTTTTTTTTTATTCTATGTTAAGTGAAACACAAGTAAATAGCAAAATAAATAAATAATATTAATAATAAAAGAAATCAAAGAATGGTTTGTTGTTTTGATATATTTCAGCAGTGGTACTACAATATATATATATATATATATATATATATATATATATATATATATATATATATATATATTTTTCAATCCTGAGTTTAAAAAAAAAAGGATGGTGAAAAATTAGATTTACTCGTAACCGAAAAAATTGAAAAAAGCAATCATGATTTATCTTGTATACAGCCTGTTGATAAAGTATAAAAATGTTAATGCAAGTTTTTTTTTCTACAAAGTTTACTCTTTTTATTATATTGATTTAAATTTAACAGTATTAGTTCACTTTTTCAACTTTCTTCGTATTCCTTCATTTCCTCAAAAGACGAGAAACATCTAATTAATCTAATTTTTATTGACTTCCCTGGCTTTGACGCCCACATCCGCCTAGACTGCCCTAAGATAGCACACAGAATATTACCTCCCTATGAAAACTTTTAAAATTTCTAACTAATTTGCACAACAGGAACTTTAAAAAAAAATAAATCCACAGAATAAACTGGATTTTGAAGGATGGAAAGAAATTGGGCCAAAAATCCATCTGTACAAGATTTTATGAGCGCTATTTGGATACTTGTTAAGAGGAATCAAGCTGGTCCCAGTTCCTACATTTTCTCTCTATCAATTTTTTCCCATTCATTACTCTTCACTATGAGCTGCTTTAAAATGAGCTTTTCCAGTCGTCATCTGTTTTCATTTTCTTGACCTTATGGTACAATCTACCAGCTTTTTTATGCTTCATTTTTCTGCTAGATAACTGATTTTCTCTGACCAATTTCAAGAATCAATGACCATCCTCTCCTCGAACCATACCTGCCAGAACAGAAACCTGAGAGCTGCTGCATTTGAAATGAGAGTCATTTCCCTTGAGATGGTAAACAACCACTTCTTGAGCACAATGCAGGTGGCAGTTGCCGTGCTGTAATTTTGGATGTAGATATTGTGGGGCAACTCTTGGGGCAACAATTTACGCTCTGATGGAGAAAAAGACAATGGCATTGATGAAGCAGAGAAAAAGATATGATGCTGCATGTCCAGGCTAGGCTGAAAGCATATATAGAGTTTGAACATTGTAAATGTCTGTTAGTCAATAAATTAAAACTACTATGGCCGAAAAAATTTGAAAAAAAATCTTACTTACCAAAGTTATGTTCCACAGTTTCAAAGAGGTAAAAGAAGTCTGCAGCTTCCTCAAACTGCAGTTTTGTCACAACAGCCTGTTCAAAAAGTACAAGAATAACAAATTGGATTCTAAGTTTTGAGCAATGTAAATTTATAATCTTAACTCAAAAAATCATTTCTCTTTGAATCCTTTACAAGAAATATTTACACAGTGTGAAATATCTAATAATTAATCACCATGATCCATCTTAACCCTTGTGCAGTTTTGAATTACAGATGTTTTTTCTAATATTTTTATGTTGCTTAAAACTTTTGACTTTTTCTTCACCCTCATTCATTTTTTTATGATTTAAAGAGGATTTGCATGCGATTAAAAAGGTTCTATTGTTAATTGCAGTCAAGACGGCAAACAGAACTTTTTGAATCTCATGTCGAGATAGCAAAAAAGAGAATAATAAGAGATGAACATAGGAACAGAGGCAAGAATAGAGATGAAAGAAAATTAGGTCAAAAGCCCACCTTGTAGACTGTCTCTGTATTGTCGGACCTGCATATCGTGACCACACACACTGATTTGTCTGGCAGCATCACTTTCAGCTCTACTTCACTGCTGCCTTCTTCCTGCTGACACACACATATAAACACACAATATAGAACACTCACATATTGATACACGGAAATGGACTTGGGCCATTTCCAACCTGTTTTAAAACCATCATCTGCCTTCTTTGTTCACTTTATATCATTTTTCTTAACTTCTACAAAGTTGGCTTTACATAAATTTCAGTCTCTTTAAAATTTGGAAAATACATTTCTCACAAATCATACAGCAATTTCACATGAGTGACATGAGGACTTTCCTATTTACATTTTTACTGACCCTTCTCATTGCAATACCAACTTAAATGTAACTTATGAAAATTCTAGTTTGCACTTCTGTGAAACACTTGAACTAGTCATATGAAACAAATCACCTTTTACTATAGGACTGGTCTACATTGACCTAAAAAAATAATTATTTCATGTATATAAAAAGTTGCTCTGAAAAAAAAAAATTTTTCAACCACAATTGTCAAACTTTACATGAAGAATGATGATAGAAATTAAAGTTCATCAATACTTAACAGTGAGAGGTTTCTCATCTATATATGCATGCACTTAAGTTAAAAGCTATTTAATAATTTGTTGTATATTATCTTTCTTTATGAGCTTTTAAAAATGATCAAAATTTTAGACACATATTGACGAGCTTTCAATTCTTTATACTTTATTATTTTCATTGAGAAAGAATAATCAGTGCTTCCTCTCAAACTCATGGCTCAGCCAGATTTACAAAACTATCCTTAAAAAGGGTTTGATAGCTTTCATCAAAAATAATCATTTAATTCCACCTCCCCACCTTTTTTTTTTTTTAAATTTTATCTCTAAATCATACAGGATCCTCTATCAACTCACAAATCTTGGAAGTCAGAGGATGGATTACAAACAAAACAAAAAAATAAATAGAACTTTACAACCGAGAGAAATGAAAGTAAGCAAGACACCTAAAGGGACTGACCTCGTCCAAATCTCCTGCAGCCAGAAACTCCTGCATAGTTTCACTCTCACCTATCACTCGAACTGCACAAACTGGGGACAAAGTAAAAGGTTAAATTTAAAAATGTCAAAGTTATCTTTGAATGTGGCAAACTGTATCATTTAAAACTCTTTGAACATGAAGGAATATTTTTCACTTTGATGCTCACACAGCTTTTTACTTGGGCCTGTATTTTTCAGCTGCACAATGCATTTGCCTTGGCTCAAACATATAATTGAGTGAATTCAGCATCCTGTCATGGATCAAGAATGCCAACAAGGAGTGCATTTGACCTATTGTCTTTATCATAACAGTGATTATTGGGTTGCAATGTGTATTGTGCCGCTACAGCTTGATAATATAAAGAGTTTCTCAAACATATCACAATGAGAGACTCTGCCCTTGCATGGCTCAAAGGTGTACACTCCACTTCTACAGTAAGGTAAATCCAATCTCTTGAAAGCATTTTGTCTCTGCTACTTAATGTGAACTGCATTCCTGAAATATGATACTTCTAGTCATACCTGCAACGTAGTTGATAGTTTTAGTATGGTTACTTTTCTATATTTTTATTTTCTTGAAGATCATTTTTACTCACCACATGTATCTTTAACAAAAGAACTTTTGGAAAATTAATAATAGCATTTCGTTCATATTTTTTTACTGCTCAAAAAATGAAAACAATAGATGAAGAATGATTTAAATGTATTCCTCTTAATGTGTTAGTTTTGAAGATCTCTCAAGTTCTCATGTATACTGAGACTTTAGAGAATAAATTCACACCCTCGCATGACCAAGTTGGGATAAAATTCCATATTGAACAGATTTGCCCTATGTAGGACGGTTGATTCTGTTCATATTGAACCTATTAAGACCAATCCTAGATAGTTTTATGACGTGTAAATCAGGTAAAAAAATAAACAAATTTATTCACGAGATGATGAGTGGTACATGTATTTTTTAATCGTTTCAGCACAATTGGGACAGAAAATAACGACAAGCGGAGAATTATGATAAGTTCCGAGGGTTTGGCCTCTAAGACCTCCTTAATTGAACATCACAAAGAAACAATTTTTTTTTCAAGACAAACCACTCACCTTTTTCCAAATATTGCTCTAGGCCTCTTCGCCTCTGATCTAGTTGCTGTTCTGACAAGGTAAACAATTTCTTCCCAGGTAACCGAGGGAAATTGAAGTCTGGAAACTCCCGTTTGAGGTTGTTGTGGAGGTTGTCAAACTCTCTGTAGCGCCGAGAACAAAGATGTCTCCCAGCCATGTAAATGTTGAACACCTGAAAGGAGACAATTATTGTAAAGGACGTTGAATAAAAGCAAATGGATTGTTGTACCAACTTGATCTTGCTTCACATACCAGCAAAAACAGTTCAATTGTTATAAAAGCAGTCAGCATGGTAAAAAAACATATAGACAGACACTACTAACCGAGAAATATCAGGATTGCAAAACTCTTCTCTATTCCCCCCCCCCACAAAAAAAAAAAGAAAAAAAAAAGAAAAATGGTTACTCTTTTCCTCTTTTCTGTAGATCTTAAATTATCAAATGCAAAAACAGCCTTGGGCAAAATCTAATATCTCTAGACTTTCTGTTTTTATTGCTTATTTTCCTTCATTTTTTGAAAATTTTCTGTGGTGAAGTTTTTTTTTCCCTTTTTCCCCTCGCAGATTTTCTTTTCCTTTTTGTTTTTTTAAAAAGTGGCAGAAAAACCCAACAAGCATTATTAGAAAAAGAAAATATTTTTTTTTTTCTGTTTTGAGCCCGACCTGTAAACAGCCTAAATTGCTTAGAAATCGTTTTTGGCCTATTGCAAAAGCTGCCTTTTACTTATTCATTTCTTTTTCACAGAAGTGAAAGCCTTTGTTTATTGACCTCCAAAACAGAGTGGCTATACACGAAATTAAAGCCGTCATCAGCAATAGTTGTAGAGTGTCCGTGATTGACATTTTTTTTCAAAAGAGATATATCTACGGAGGGTTAACAAAGATAAACATTTAGATAGAAAATTACATTCAAATCTAGACTTCGTGGGAGGTTAATCTTTAAAAAAATAAATTCACTAATGGATATACATATATAGACGATGTAATATGTTCGAAAGTTAAATCTAGTTCGTTTCCATTCTAGCATGCTGTACTGAGAAAATAAAAAAAAAAACAAGTGGTTTTTAGTATAGATCGCCTGTAAGGGAAGTGAACTGCCTTTCAGACCAAAAAAAACCCAACAAAAACCAAAAACGAAACGGGTCTTTAAGATTCCAACATGTATTCAAATTTTCATGAGTATTATGAGTTTCAATTTGGTAACTGACCTTTGGAGATTTTTTTGAAAACCATAAATTCCATTAAAAAAAAAAAAACGTGTTGGAGCAGGATAAATTGTTTATAAAACCTGCTTATCTGGCAATGGTTGCACCACTCACACTCACCACATGCTTGTCTCCATAGTGATCCACATACTGGCAGTCTGGTATGGAGATTGGCAAGGACCTGCGCTCCGAGTAGTCAATGTAGGACGGCCCTGAGGAGTCATCGCTCACGTCCAGCTTCTCTGCGACTTTCTCTGGTACAGAGATGACTGCAAAGGGGAAACACAGGGTGGCTCGTTATTGGTTGTTTGGTTTTCTAGCAGTTCTACATTGTTAAGCATCCTCTTAGTCTGTCTGAGTCAGTCTTACAGAGGTTCGTGTTTTTTCTTTCCCCAAGCATTTGGATGCTGAAGCACATTATGAATATATATATATAAATTATGCAAATAATGCAAAGGGTACCAATCCCAGATGAAGAGTAAAGACAGACAAAGACCTATGCACTGACAGCGATAAAGCTACATGCACATATATGGAGATAACTCTACATCTACATGTAGCTTAGATGGGTTTTTTTTCCCCAACTTCAAACAGTCCCATTAGTCATGTATGACACATTTGAGATAAATGAACAATTCTGGTTAACTTTTCTGAATGATTTTGAGGTACATTAAATGGGTGTTTCAGGCTAATTACTACTAATATTATTGTTTTAATAATAAGTGTTCATATTATTTATATTGCTGATGTCAGTGCCATCACCACCGCAACTACTACCGCAGCTTCGCCTTTCAACATCCCCATATTTCTCTGTGTTCTGCTTTCTTTATCTCAGTCAAATTTAAAAAAAAAAAACATCGCCACACACCGGTATCTTCGTAAACCCCTGCTATTAAATTTCTCAACATCAATCCACAGCTTACACCCGCTGTACAAGCACTTTATATAGACGTAACCCAATGTCTAAGTACTTCCGATCCACACACACAGAAACACAGCAGGCGTGTTTCTCCCATCTTCACCCAACTGCAACAAACAAAAATTCCCCTCGCGTCATTCAATACCACTGCAATATGCCCTAGGAACGCCTCGCAATTATCGTGTCTGAGGTGACATCTGCAAAATCGATATGCTGGCATTTTTTTCCCCAACGGGCTGACGTCAGTGACAATGGTATGCGCAGACAGTAATGATGTCATTGCCGATTGCAAGGCCATGTCCGCTCTCATTTTGTACAGTAAAAAAAAAATCACGCAAAGTAAGCAAGAAAATAATTATAAGAAGAAAAGAAGAAAGGGGGTGGGAGATGGAGAAGCATGCCGATCACCGCACTAGTGTATAATTTTGCGTCACTTACAGCTCCGTATCTTGTTAGCATGTGTTATTCCTAGATGCTGGGATTGATATTACAGTGATGTATTATTAGAATTAAAAAAAACCCACTGATCTTTGACCTATTATCCCATGATATGACGTGTGATAGGGTTCAGCAGATGCTACATCAACTACACCCTAGGTTCAGAGAAACAGCAGTCCCAATCAACAATCTATCCATAATTTTGATAATTAAGGTCGACCTACACTGCAAAAACCCAGTACGAGTTATTATCTCAGGCAGGATAAAGAAAAATCATGCCTTGAGCATGAGATAAAGGATGGCGGTTTCTGCTTGTTAGTTTTATCGTTCGAATGCATTATAGCGTACACTTTGAATGTTGTGTCACGCCTTCACACACAACGGGCAGTAGGTTGATAGGAACGGTTAAAAGTGCAACCAGGATGTTTTGGTTGCTTGATTGTTTGATAAAGCCCATGACAACAAGGTAATCTCACACCTTCACTGCATATCAAACAAATTGCAGCTGTGTTTAGGCAGGGTGGAACTGGAAAGGTGAGGCTCTAAACTTAACCACCAATAGAGATAAAAGTAGCAAAAACACAAATAGTGTAGTAATGGTGGTGATAGGATTAGATGAGACAATGAATTAATATATGAAAACATTTATAATAATAATGATGATGATGATGATAATAATAATAATAATAATAATAATAATAATAATAATAATAATAATAATAATAATAATAATAATAATAATAATAAGGATGATGATGATGATGATGATGATGATGATGATGATGATGATGATGATGATAATAATAATAATAATGATAATGATAATAATAATGCAAACAACAACAAAAATTATTGTTAATGTAAAAAAAAAGGAGTTGTGACAAGAAATACTAACATGTGATAACATCATTCACGATTGCGCCGGAGAGCGAGAGCTCTATAAAACTCGGCCCGATGACTGTGTTCTGTGTTTGATCGATTAGCCTATTAAATCAGTGCTGTTGATCCTGGCAAACTTCTGATACCCCACTGTCGCAGCTAACATGGCCGAGCTTGTAAAACAAAACCAGGACTGAATATGGTTGCTATTATTATGTTGCAGCAAATGTGCAAGTATCTGTGATGCTGAATGCTGCTCTTGTGATAAACCATTGATTGACCGAGCAGTGGTCCTGTTTCCTGCTTATCGTAATGGTAACGGCACCGATCTTGCTACGACTAGCTCAAGATAGCAAATGGCCAAGACACGTAGTTTTTTTGTTTTGTTTTTGTTGTTGTTTTTTTTTTTTTTTTTGTTTTTGTTTTGTTTTTAGGATAGAAAACTAGGTCCAGAAAGGGATATGCTTAACATAGAAAAAGAAAAGTTGCCGTATTTATGGTTCCATCATTAAGTGGTAACAAGACTTACAAGGCTTCATGTAATGAGTGCTTTTATAATAAGCCAAAAGCTTTCATAAGGGCATTTTTTTTCTAATTATGACCCACCTTTTTTTAGGAATGAGAGAGAGAGAGAGAGAGAGAGAGAGAGAGAGAGAGAGAGAGAGAGAGAGAGAGAGAGAGAGAGAGAGAGACAGAGAGAGAGAGAGAGAGAGAGAGAGAGAGAGAGAGAGAGAGAGAGAGAGAGAGAGAGAGAGAGAGAGAGAGAGAGAGAGAGAGAGAGAGAGAGAGAGAGAGATATTATCGAAACAGAAAGAAAAGCTTTCTCTTAAATTATCCTCTGGCACTGCAAAGTGTATTAATACATCACTAATATAATTATGCGAGTTATAATACACAATAAATAAATAAATAAATGAATGAATAAATAAATAAATAATAGCTATTTGAACGGTAAGTGTCGTTCAAAGCACCACTGTAAAAGCTTTATCTTGATAAACCGTAAAACAAAAACAGCAACAAAAACTCAACCAATTTTGAGGATGTAGGTGTTATGAGATAGATGCACTGGCAGAAACCTTTTCGTTCCTTTTATTATCTCCACTCGCCGTTAATTAATGTCATAAAACACTATGAGACCGACGTTTCCTTGGAAACCAAAAAATAAATTCTGTATCGCTTAAAAAATTATGCTGTGTCGTAGCTGGAGGTTCGAATCTAACAAAGCAATATACACCACTCGACAGGACGCCCGTGCCTGCCCTCCACACCAGACTCTCTCCAGGTCAACGTCCTCTCCGAGGTAGAAAAATCAAACACAGCATGACTTGACAGTGCGTTTCGATCTATTCTATCTAGAACTGGATGTCTGCCTCGGTATGTGTGCTTACCTAAATTGGTCGTGAATTCAAGCCGTAGAACGGCAGTGACCTTTTCAAGTTTATCAGAAAAAAGAAGAAGAAGAAGAAGAAAGGGGAGGCAGAGAGCCAATTATCATTTAATTTATTTTATCCATCTCGGGTTAGAAACAATGCTTTTTTTTTCCCTTTTTTTTAAAAAAAAAAAAAACAGTGTGACCGAATTCCGGCAACATAATTACTGCCAGTAAAGCTGTAGCTGTATTTATCCTTTTTTTTTCTTTTCAATTTCACAAGAGAAGAAGAAAAATTGGCGGGGAAAGTCCATTCGAACAGGAGCGCAGAATCCTGTCGCGCCGAATACGACTATAATTTATCAGCACGACTTTTGATGTAGCCAGTTATACGAAGAAAAACAAAAATAATGCTATGTTTTTTAGGGGCAAAGTAAAGAAATCGATAAATAAAAATTAATACATTTAAGGAGTAAAATTAGAGAAAAAAAAGATTAAAAAAAAAACGCCAACAGATTTTTAAACATATTTTTATTTATGATTTTTTAATATTATCTAAATTCTTTGTGTTTATTTTTATTTTTTGTGTGTATTTTTTCAAAAAGCATTCGCGCATTCAAGTCTAACATATTCGACGCAAATAAATATACCGACGTCCAAAGGGAAAAGTAGGAAATAATGGAGAGAGAGAGAGAGAGAGAGAGAGAGAGAGAGAGAGAGAGAGAGAGAGAGAGAGAGAGAGAGAGAGAGAGAGAGAGAGAGAGAGAGAGAGAGAGAGAGAGAGAGAGAGAGAGCAATTTGAAAAAAAAAAATAAAAAAAGAATTTTTTTGTAAACTCCGTAAATGGCAACAACAACAACATTTACCACTGATTATCGCAATAACAAACACCGTAAACTATGTGCTTCGGTTTCGTCTGCCTTCCGCCTTCATCGAGTCCTTGCGACAAGACAAAAGACCCATTCGACACACAACAGTTAACACCGAGCGAGGCTGCCTATCACTCATCACCAAAAGGCAACGGCCGCTATAAATCATAAAAAGAATCAACTAGGCAAACAAAGTATGTATACATAGTACACGCATAAGTGTTTGCTCATCATTTTCAGGATGTAATGAATGTTAGGCGCTATCTCCTTGGTGTGGTGAGATGAAGCAAAGGTCAAGAGGTCGCTCTTGAATGACAACAATCACAAATCATCGTTCTCATCGGCTACAAACCATTTATAATCGTTTACGACTCGTCACGTAACTTAACTAGGCCACCCAATGGGTTACGGTTTCACAACTGTGGTTTGCGGAATTGAACGTTAGTTATGGTTGGCATTTCCGCACGAGTATTTTTGGCTCTTAAAAAGGGTAGATCTAAAATGCCGCAGATTTTTATTATTATTATTATTATTATTATTATTATTATTATTATTATTATTATTATTATTATTATTATTATTATTATTATTATCATTATTATTATTATTTTTTTTTCTGGGGGGGGGGGGGCAAGGGGTTGACGTAGATTCGTTAATATTGTTTTGAGCATTAGAAAAAATGTCAGGGTTTTTACAAGCTTTATAACAGAGGTCTTACTGGAGTCGGTGACTAAGCAGTCAGTTGAAGATATTTTTATATCGCCTTTATAGGTTGACTTTTCTTCTGATTTTGTCTCGCTAAGCTATTTTTTTCTTGTGCTTTTAAACAAAAACTCTTTACTCTCATTGCGGCACCTTACAAGAAAATTAAATGCTTATACTCGTTTTTTTCTCTCTCTGTAGGTACAGGCAAAGGTGTGCATTATATTTGCTTAATCGGATTATCATATCAGAGCAAGACCAGTTAGACGTTCCGTATCGAATACATCAAAACACATAATTATATTAAATAAACGACGAAAGACGATGCCAGCCAGCCTATTCTTTTTTTTTTATTATTGTCTTCTTATCCTCTATTCGTCCGACTCTACCGATTATCAAGGTAATTGTAATAGTCAAACCACACTGTCTTTCTTCAGTAATAAGCGTCACACTCTTAGCATAAAGTAAAACCAATGATTGAGATTTGATGCTTCGTCTTTTCTTTTTCTTCATAGTGAACGTGTAATTAATGTTTGTCCTTGTTTGTTATTGTTGCTTTTGTGTATATATATATGCGTTCCTTGGGATAAGGGGTTGTGTTATAAACAGAAACAGCGAGATGAGAAGAGCAATTGGACAGGCACCTCCCATTATCATTTTCAGTCAAACTCAAAGATACGACGAGCCGTCACGCCCACTCAGGAATTGGTGGCTGCGACAGGGAATACACTGAATATTAGCACTAAGTTATGTAAATTGGTTTCCTAGAGATAATGAGGTAGGCTTTCTCGACAAGGTTAGGTACAAAGAAGGCTCAGAAGTGTCAATTACATAATATTAAGATGGTAGGAAAAATAACGCTACTCCTACACTGGTGCTGCTTCTGCTAGTACCACCACCACCACTACTGCTGCTGCTGCTGCTGCTGCTGCTGCTGCTGCCGCCGCCGCCCCTACTACTACTACTACTACTACTACTACTACTATTGCTGCTGCTGCTGCTGCTGCTCCTGCTGTTGCTATTAATAACAATGGGACTGATCGAGTAAAAATATAGCTTTAGAAAGAAAAGGACGCACTGGCAACAATCATTTTAGCGCCCAACCTTAACCACATAATATCAAGAAATAAAAAAATAAAAATAAAACAAAATAAAAAAAATAAGTGGGGAGGATGGAGAAATGTTCATTCATTGCTATTCAGATGACTGCGCCTCATTAAACCAACATGAAGATTTTACGTTTCATATAGCCGCGAGCCAAAATAAAAAAAAAAGGATATGTTTCGAAATATAACTCTGATTCTTGATTCTGTAGTCTCGAGCGCGAAAAGAAACCCTTAAACTGATTGAGCTACCAGTGAAAACTAAGGGATTCTGCCAATTATCGAAGAATTCCTCAGACTCTTGACCTGTATGTCGCGTCTTTTCCCTTTTTCTATTTTTTTTTTTTTTGTACTGATGTTTTTCAAAAGCATTGCGTAACCGATAAAGTTATTTTCGACAGGATTACTGAATTCTAGTAAGTTTTATAAAATCATATCGCATGAATTTGAAAAAAGGAGAAACTGGAATTTTGTTGTCATCATCATCCATCATATTATTATTATTATTATTATTATTATTATTATTATTATTATTATTATTATTATTATTATTATTATTATTATTATTATTATTATTATTATTATTATTAAAATTATTACTATCTAGTCAAACAGCAAACAATACTTCAGGAGATCTGGTTTACTTCAGGGATTTACATTTAATTAAAAATTATTTTCAGCGCATCATGTACTATTTTTTTTTTAATTGAGATTGGCAATGTGGTTCCAGATATAAAAAGTCTTTAATTGAATTTTAATTCAAATATTTAATTTGTAGAAAAGAAGAAACAACAAAGAAAAACCTGGGATAGTCTTACTTAATATTAATCACCAATTAAAAATAAAATCTTATAATGTCATATTCAAAATATTATTTTGAAATCTAAGAAAACATTCATCCATCACCAAATACGGGAATTAAG